>CAEGAF010090902.1:0-20658 GCA_903067075.1 Micropoecilia bifurca | reverse complement strand
GTAGTGTTTATGATAAAAAATAAATAAATAATAATTATGTGATCGGTATCGGGGATCGGAATCGGCGATCGGCCCTCAGTGGTGATCGGTATCGGGATCGGCAGGAAAAAACCTGATCGGCACATCCCTAATTAAAATTGATTATTAAGTCTCAGTAACCAAAATTGAATTTTAAAAAAGTAATCATCCTTCAGCTTAGACAGGGAAACCAGGCAAAAGTGGCAGGTAGCCAAAGTAACTACTGAAATGAAATGTCTCTTGGCGATGGTTGTCTAATGGAAACAATGGACCACGAATCAAAAACAATATATAATATATATCTGATGGAATACGCAATCATTTCACCAAAGTTCAATCCAGAGCCACAAAGCATACATAGAAAAAAGGCTTTATCCATTCAACCTTTCATGGCCTGCTAAGCAAGATTGGTGGCATCAACCAACTCTTTCACTCTCTGATTACCTAGCAACAAGTTGTCAGTAATGTCGTTAGCTAGCCACAACCTGTTGAGTAACTTGCCACAACAACAGCATAAAGTGAAAACTGTAGGGAAAACGGGAAACTTCCCCAGTTTGGTAGTATTTCAGATATTTAATGCAAAAACTCTAATATACAATTATCAACATCGACTGATTTGAAAAGCTTAAATCGCGATCCGTTTATCAGCCGTATCATCCAGCCCTAATCACGCTCATTTTAATCCACCAAGAGATTAATTGATTTACTGTGGCGGGTTTAGAGACAACCGCTCAAGAGAACGTTCGGCTCTCAGCTCAAACCCTCGGTAAGCTAATGCAAATTGCAGCGCCACATAAATTACCTGCTCACTGCTAACACCAGGGCCGGGTGCACACAACAACCAGGAAAACAGAACCTGTATGCAAAAAACCTCTTTAAGATTAGATACGAGAATATGCAAATTCTCTCCCTGCCGGGGGGATGCTATGGTATAAAGGAAGCTTAAGGCGGCTGGGTGTTCTCATTTCCTAGGCAAACACTGCGGTTCCCTCCCTTCACGGCTTTGCCAAAGCATAAACAGTTGGGGCACTGACAAATGACATGAACAGAGCTATTTAAATAAAGCAACATATCTGCGTAAAGATGTCGGAGGATGCATGAGGTGTGTGGGAAAGCGGCTGATCTTGATCCGTCTCCCACCGGTTTCGGGTGACAACATATTCCCCGGCTCTTGACAGTCGGGCTCAAGATGATTTGGTTTTTGTTCATCTCTGAGACGAGCAGCCCGCTCAGAGCCAAAGCTTAGCTCACGAGTGAGCGACTGTGGAAGATGGCTGGAGCAGATCCTGGCAGCACTTTGCAAACTACAGGCTTGCCAATCAACACTCCATGGCCATGAGGTATTCAGTCATCAAAAAAAAAAAAAAAAAAAAAATAGGCAGGGAGATTTCAAATAAATGATTTCGCATGAGAGGAACAGAAGGGCTGAGCCGTGTTGAATCATTGCGCCAATAATAAAATCACAGGAGATATTCGCACAGGCCTGCTCCCCCCCCCCACCCCCCCACATCACGCTATGTAATCTGCTTCTAGCGTCTCCAAGCTGGTGAAGAGGGGAGCCAAGGCGATGTTTTCGCAAATCACTCAGAGATGTTAAACGGGGGGAGTGGGCAAAAGCGAGAAGCTGGCCAAGACAGCTGAAGAGTGGGGACAGCTGGCACGTTTCAATTATTCCTCTCCGTCTCCGTGCTTCGGCTCACAAAAGGAGTTGATGGCACAAGAATGAGGATGGGTGTTAAGCTGCAACACGTTTACAGTAGACGCTCAGGCATAAATCAAGGAGCCTAATGTTCGTTTCAGAGAGCTGGCAGCTCAAGCTGCGGGATGAAGAAGTTTTTTCGCTGTGCAGATCGGATCCCGGCTCAAACCCGGGCCATATGGCGCGAGGCGCATATGCCAGTCACTCCTCGTGGCACATATGCTATTGTTGTAGACGGGAGGCAACTTGCAGGAAGCGTAGCTTTAAATTGGTGAGAGAAAAGCAAGAGAGGGAGAACGAACAAGCTTTTAAAGAAAGCGCAGGGGGGAGTTGGGTATATTATGTAAGATAGACTCTTTTGAGTTTTTTTATTATGCTATGACGCTATTCTCCCGTCAAAAACATACCTGGAGTGGTGCCTTGACTGATTCACACAGGCCAGAGAAATCCTTGAATCTCCCATGGCAACCATTCAGAGGTGCCTAAACATGTGCTTTGTTGACAAAACTCTCAACAAAGCTCTTCCTCGGAGCTGCAGTCTCCATCCTAGTTCCCGCCTCACCGAACACACCTCCCCCACTCCCACTTTGCTCCCACAGACTAGCGGCAGCAGCAGTTAAACACCTCAGCTGGGGAGCTGAGCTTATAGACCGTCTCAAAGTGTCTTCTGAAATGACGGCGGCTCCAGCAACTTGTGGCAACAACACACTTTGATGTGTAAGGCAAGTAATTTCTTAGCATTAACACACATTGGAAAGGTTATGCTGCAGCAGGTGAAATAAGCAAGAACTAAACTGATGGAGGCATCGGACAACACTAACGCATTTCTCCCTTCAGAATAAGAAGCATCCCACATGTGTAAGACTGTGTGTCAACCCTAACCCAAAACCTTCTGCATGCCCAGCTTCATGTTTGAAAGCTCACATGTGGGACACGGCTGGCTTGATTAGTGGCTCATGAATCACCAGAGGCAGCTCAGAGACGGGTTTCCCCTTTATGACGGAACGGCTCTGAGAAAGAAGCTTCTGCCTCTTTGGGTCCTTTTATGTCATACACAGTCCAGTGGTGCTGCCCCAACTGCAGTTAAACCACCATTAACCCCTGACAGTAACGCGTTCCAGACAAACAACCCGCCTCCACTGACACACATCCTTCCTGGAGTGTGCACCAGAGCCCACCCCCCTACAGCAGAGCTCCAGGACAGCCATCAGTCACAGCTTCTTATGACCGCAGCTGGGTCGTCTGAGGTCAGTGCTGCTGGGTTCCACCAAATAAAAAGGGCGGACATCTTGGGACTTTTCAGAGAAAAGCTCGAGTCTAATGGCCCTTCTGACAGCAGCCCACCCTGCCGGCCTGGAATTTGACCCCTTTTTTCCATCGGCGACCCCTAACCAGAACCGGTGACCCTTTGTACTCCGAGGCCGCCGCGGACAGAACATCAACACGAAGGAAAACAGAGGGGAGTTTGCAGATGAATTCCGCATTGAAAAGAAGATCCTCCAGGAGTTATTTGTGCAATGTTTGCAGGCACTAGCCTTATCATTTCATTAATTAGCATGACATGCCTGCCTGATGGACTTGAACGCCGCCGCAGCAGCTGTCTCAATTGATTACAGCGGCGGCCGTGGCGCCGCAATTATCGAGGTGACTGGAGACACCGCCTGCCACTTCTAATAAAGGACTTAACTCCTGCTTCCCACATCACAGCACAGCGGTGGGAGGACGGCGGCAGCCTCCCTGCATCTCCCGTACCTTTAAGACCTTTTCAGCGTCTCTCCACGGGCTTCTGTGAAGCTCAGTGTGGGCCGCAGATCTTGAGCAGCGTGTCAGCTTTACTTAAGCTTGCAGAACGCCTCAACAGTATCAGCTTGGTGCCCCACAGGAAGGCATCCTCCATTAGCCCACCAGCTGGCTCGCAATCCGAAGAGAGAGAGAGCAAGAAAGGGAGATAGAAATTAAAGGGTGATGGGAGTGGGGGGAGGAAGGAGCGGGGTGGAGTTTAAGAAACACAAAGACGGGGCGCTTTCACTGGGAAGCTTCAAGTCTGAGCAGGGATGCGGGGCGGGAGCATTTGACGGCGCAAACAGAGACACAGCTTTCCACCCTCGTTTCATGTATAAACACGCAAGAAGCCCACATGCCTCTAAGTGGATATAATATTATCTTTCAGTGCCGTACTGATTACTTCTCAATGGGATGGAAATGGTTGGGTGAAAATCCTTCAACAAATCTTAAGTGGCGTGGCAGTGGGCTGAAAGAGCCTGTGTGTTTTTCTTTTCCTCCCTCCTCCTCCTCCATCTCAATTTTCACTATCCAGAGCTCAAAGCAAAGCAACAATTGGAAGCTGACAGCTCCCAACCGTTCACCATACCTCACTGACTGTTTTGACATTTGCAGCCGTCAAAGCTAAGTGCAACGAGAGGCAGGGGCCGGGGGAGTGGACAAACATCTCCACCGCCAACGTATCGCATTTCGTCAAGTGTTTTTGCAGCGACTTAAAGTGTTGTCTGAGTTGCACTCCCACTATTTCACGATATAAAACAAATGAACTCGGCTAAAGGCACTGATGTACCTGCCAGGTGGGGGTACAGGTGGTAATAATCCCATCATCAACGTGCGCCTGAGAGCTACGTCGCCCGTCAGCCGCTACATTTCTTTTTCTTGTCGCGTTTCCGCGTCGGAGCACGTCGTTATTAGAAGTCGGGGCTTCTGGTCTTTGCTGCGTTGATGGAAGATTGCGTCCACTTTTTGAATCTTTCAAGACTCCATCAGTGCAGCAGGCCTTTAATTGTACATTACATCATGCCTCAGGCTTTTCAGACTATGTGCGCCTTCTGAATAAAACCACATAATCAGTTACAGTAGGACAAAGTCAAGCCAAGATTACTTACATTTGGCAAACAGCAAGCGGCGACTAAATGGATGTAGAGGCAAATTAAAAAAAAGTGAATAGAAACAGAAATAAATAGAATAAAATACATTCAAATAGAATGAAATAACCACTTCGGCACTTAAATGATGTTAAAGGAACTGTAACATGAATCGACAGCCTTCACAGCGATGATAAAACAGGAGTAAAATGCTCTTGCAGAGAATTAAAAATTGTGCAGCAGTAATTCTCACAAGCCGACGACAAGAGGCAGAATAACTAGCTACCAATTACCCATTTTACCCAGCTGCTCTCAACAGTCCTTAGCTGTAATAAGGACATGGATTTCTGCATTAACTCCATCTCTTGACAGGATATTTGATTATTTTAGTCAGTTGTCTCAGATGAATAAAAGCTACTTTCACAACAATATCCAGTGTCTCTAGTAAAACCAAAGTTCATCACAGTAGGTAAGTACTTTGCAACATGCACAACAAAAAGCATAACTAGCATGTCCTTAACCTAAGACTTGATTAACTCTGAATAAGCAAGTTCTTTCAATAGAAAATAAACGTTCATGTGACTGAAATCATCTGCAACATCTCAGCAGACAACTGCTCAAAAGCTAGAGTCCGTCTGTGTCTCAGGAGATTTCAACATAAGTTTCACACATCAGTAAGGAGAAAGTGAAAATATTAGTGAAGTATGTACCTAATAATGCAAACAAGGATCCTGCTGCGGAGCCGCTTCTTAATTAGGCTTCCAGCAGCTGTTGATGACGAGACCAGATCTACCATCATTTCCCCTTCATGCCAAAATTATTTATGAACTACAAGTTGTTTTTTTCTCTCCCATCAGCCATCAGAGCTTGGCGTACTTGAAAGGAAAGTTTTTTAGGAAATGTTGCTAAAGTCTGTTTTCTTTTTTTTCCTTTTCATTTGAGGGAAGGGTGGGCGAGGGGTGTTGAAAACTAACATCCCAGAGCTGATGACACACTTCAGAGGACTGAGCTGAAGCAGTTTGAAAAACAGAACTTAGAAAACACGCCAACGCCTTTCGTCTCCCAGCTGCAGTTAACCTCCGGACCATAGGAAGGGTGACGACTGGGGGTATCGGATTTGCAAACGTGCTGTCCTTCACTGAAACTCATTCATCATTCTAAATGAGAGAGAGAGAGAAAGACCGACAGAGAAAGAGAGACTGAAAAACAGAAGTAAAGTGACCCAGACGTGGGTGGGAGGATTGCAGAGGAATAAGGAGAAGGCCGGCTAAAGATTTGTGTTAAATAAACTACTAGAGACAAGGCCTGAGTCCTGACCCGTGTGGCTGCTCCTACCACACACACACACACACACACACACACACACACACACACACACACACACACACACACACACACACACACACACACACAGGTTTCTGATGTACTCTGAATCTGGTTTTCGTGAGGCACGATGGACAAGGGACATTAACAACAGCCTTCACATCTGCAGAGCTGCCACATTTCACTATCGCGTTCCAAGCGCTGCAAAAGAAGAAAAGATTTGTTTGGAGTGTGAAAGCTGCATGACAGTTTGGGGAAATGTGTGAATGTGAGTATGTGTGTAAGGATGGAGGAGGTGTGGGGGTGTACACTGAGCAAAATTGGACTCTGTAACGATACAAATCGCTAGCAAGATGAAACAGACTACACCGGGAAAAAAAAAAAAAAAAAAAAGCAAACAACAAGAGCCCTCCTCCTCCCCCTCTTCCAAAAAAAGTGACAAACAAGCCTGGGTGGCACAAAAGAAAAATCAAACAGTGTAAAGTAAACACAATTTCTCTGTACAGCTCCAAACACTTCAGACTGCAAGGGGTGATGACAATGCTAAAGTAGTTAGAGGGAATTTAAAATCAGTCCAATGTGTTCGACTGCTTCCACAAAAAGAGAGAGAAAGAGAGAGAGACTCTGAACTACATGAAACCATGGAGATTTTACGGCCTCCTCCCTCCTTTTAGCAGCCAGTTCTTACATTAAAGCGAGCAGCTCGGAGCTAAGTGTTGGGAGTGTCACACTTGAGAGAGGGTTTTAAGCACTATACAGTAGCAAGACCCAGATGGCTCATCGCGCCTGAAAAACATGTCTGCTATAGCCGGGCTACACAGACACCTCCTGCCAGGATTGGGTGCTGCTAATACAGCACATAAGATGCCCAGAGCACTTTAGCACTTGCCCTGGACATAACGGCTGACGGGTCAATAAATGTATCATTAGCACTAGCAATAGCTGCTTATTGATTTCTGCTTTTCTTCATCTGAAAATGTGGCAATTTGTCACGGTGTTGCAATGACTTAAAAAACAAGAAAGTGAGTAAAAAATTTAGAAGGGAAATTGAAAGTTCTGTATATATTTTTAGCAAAAGTGAGATACTCAAAATGAAGTCAGAGGAAGCACAGAGATGCAAGGAGCTATTTAAAAGGAAACCTTATTTTCTTAGACAGGCGCTTCATTCAAAGTGAGAGAGAGGATGGAACATGGAGGAAATGCTGGCAGCGCTTTGGAAATCTCAGAGTTACTTCAGGGATTTATGTTCTCTACTTAATGGTCTACATCCATCATTGGTGCTTTATAATGCTAGCGCAGCTAACTAACGTAGCCTGGTTAAAAACCAGCCTTAGACGGTCTGGACCCTCAGCTATTGAGAAACGGTTACTTCATGGACTCTGTTGAAGTTTTAAACAACTGGATTTGATTTGAGCAAATTGCTAACATTTATGAAGCATGTAATGTCACAGTTCAATGAAGCTTATCAGAAATTGTGTGCACTGTAAAGAACCCTGTGGAGAGTAAGGTCACCATTATCTTTGACAGCAATAAAATGTCTTACACATTCCTCTTGCTCCAACTTGGATATTAGTATGTGTGTCCAACACGGATTGAAAGGTTTTGTCTGCTGCCATTACCAAAGTACAAAACTATACAGACAGACTACAATTCTAAAATGTCACAGAAAATCAATGCCATCGTTCACAACTCCTTCTTCTGTTTGCTGATTGGTCCGGTTGACTTCAATGGGATAAATCCAGGACAGAGATGTGAATGGAGATGAGAATTGAGTCAAATTGCATAGGAAAGCATTGGCTAACTACGTAAGCTAACATGTACAAGTTAGCTTGTATGTCCAATACAAGCTAACTATGCTTGCATAATTTGTTTTTAAATTACTTTTATAGGACCTATAAAAGCTAACCATACAAATTAGGTTGTACAGTTAGGAAACATGTACAGCTATCCTGCTAACAATACAAGTTAGCAATATTGCTTAGCTACTGCTATAGCTTGTTTGTACATAGGAAGGCTTGTCCTTTAAACATGCATATTTACAAGCTTGTGGCTGTTAATATAGGACATATACAAGCTAACTACTTGTATTGGACATTAGATACAAAAGCTGATTTGAAATGATAACTTAATAATCCTTATGTTTTATTTTAAAAAGCAACTGCTTTCTCACAGCGCAGTGTGATATTGCCTTGTCTTCTAATATAAATAATCAGCGCCCAGTCAAGACTGTAAAGTTTGGTGAAAAAAACTATTTAAATGTCATCTTTACATCTTCTTTTATTGAAGTTTAAGACAAAATCCTGAATAGTAAGTTTGAAGTTAAAAAAAAAACAGATTAGAAACAGACCTTTCTGATTAGTGCATGTTAAAATTCTAAACCTTTTATATTTATGAATGTAAAATATTTGAATATTCATTCTGAATATTACATTTCACTGTTAGATCAGTCAGAACAAGCTGCTGTGAGCAAATTTCAACAATAGTTTTTAACAACCCTATCCTGCCCTCAGACTGTTTGTGCTACGAACACTTTTTTTTTTCTTCTCTCCTCTCGCTGGGTTGTGTGACATGGGAACAATCTTGTTCCAAAGCAAACAGCAGTGAAATCCCAGTCCTGCTGCTCACCCCTCAACACAGCAGCTTCAACCTAGCAGCCGCAGAGGCTGGAGCCAGGGCTCTGTTGAATGAGGTATTACAGTCAGTCAAAGCCATTAGGGGCCCCAGCACCAGGGCCCAGGGCAGGGAGTTTGCTGGTAGCCAAAAACAACAGCCAAACAGATGACCGCTTCAATATTGGAGAAGACCACAGTGTGCATGTTCTGTTTCCTAACCGCCGCTGATACGGCCAAAATCACAGACCTCTGTGTCTGGATAAATTATTCCCTTTGTTCTGAGCACTGGAAGGATTAATGGCACTCACTCCAGGTGAAAAACTTAACCAAACACAAGCCCTTTCTTAGGATTGTGTCAGATTACGCCTTTCACCAGCGTTCGAGATGGATAGCCAGGTCTCCAAAGTCAAACTTTTCAAAGCCGCTCATCTGTCAAACCTGCGGTAATATGGTGGGATGAGAAATAATGAACTATGACCCGGAGGATATGATCACGCATGCCGTACTCTTCAGCTGGGAGTCTGACAAATCTGTTTTCTTTGGGATCGTGTTTAGAAAAGTTGGTCTCCTTCCTGCCGCGGAAACTCTGGCGCATTCTTCTGATGTTTGGATGTCCTCGTCTGTCATGGAATTCAAAGCATTTCATACCCGCTCTGTTCCTGGCGACGTCTTTTCAGTCTTTTATAAGCCTCTCTAAACTGCTTCCCTAAGTGTCCAATCCATTACAAGCGCGCTTGTAATATCCATCTAGGCTGACGACTGTCCCCCAGCCAACATTTGTCCATTATCCAAGCACTGTGTTTGGCTACAATCACCTACCATCTGGCTTTGTCAATGAGCGTTGTGGCTTCATCTGCAAACAACGTTGGCTGTGAACCTCTCAACATAAATGAGCTTAAAACGCACAGAGCAAGGAGCTGGGATCTTCAAACAAATCCAGGGCGGGGAAGAAAAACAGTCTTGCTGGCAGACAGACTAAAGCTGGGAATAAAAGATTAAAAGCGTGAAAAACCTGCAAGTGATCACAGGCGTCACACTTTACATTTCAGGCCTGACAGCAGTGATAAGATGTCGGTTGTGTATTCTCATAAGTAAACAATGAGAAAGCCTTCCACAATGTAGCTGGCTGTGTTTTCATTGGAGGAGGAAGAGGATTAAGATTAGACAGAAGATGTGGTGAAAGCTGCTGTTCTCCAGTGTTAGCCGTTATTTTATTTTCTTCCCTCATAAGAAAAAAACACAAAACAAAACACAGACCTAGATTTTATTTCATCAAATGCCTGTTATGCAGCGAGATGATAATGCAAGCTGGTTCATGAACTACAGCAGCTGGTAATGCTTGAGGGGCTATGCACTTATAAAGGCAGTTGATTTTAGCAGGAGAGCTTTTTCTTTTTTCCAAACTAGAGAAAATGAAGAGAGCTTGTAAAATTTATTGTGCAGTGCATGATGGATGGTGTAGCATTCAAAACGTTGAACTGCTTCAAGATGTAACATTTAACATGACGTCACATTTTTTTTTGTTTAGTTTCCATATCTAAAGATCAACTGAACATCTGGAAATTACTCCTTAAAGCTTTAGAGATGACCCCCTAATTATAAGTCAGTGACTAAATTTGAACAACTTTCATCTGATAAGGTGGTTCTTCATCAATGCAGACAGAACAACTGCACAGTGTGGCATGAGAATATGCCATCCTCCCATTGGCTCAAAAGGGACAATACAAATCACGTAATACGCCAGAGTTAGACATAAAGGCTAGTTTTCATCTGTACTCCCTAAGGGTACAACCAACAGATACAATTACAACATTTTCCTGCCGTAGGCTTAGGGAGGCCTACAACATTTGAATAGCATTTTGAGTAAGTAGCACTAAGCAGTAAATTCAGTAGCAGCAATGCACATTTGTGTACACAGTGTCTCAGAGTTGTGAAGTGAAAACCGTTGACAAAACAAAACATTCAGCCAAGACGAGTGATCAAATTGAAGAAAAGGCGATGTTGGACCATTCTTTACCAAAAACAACATTTGTTTCCACTAAGCATCAGTCTAACAAATCAAGGAACAATAATGGCAAAAATGGAAAACATAAACGCAAACTCTTAATTCGAAGCGACGTGCTTAAAAAGTGAGCAAAAAAAAGACTCCGGCTTTCAGCCACCGCTGCCGCCAGCCCCTCCGCTGACTGACAGAAGCCGAGCGTCCCGACTCGTAACGACGAACATCCGCGAGAGAGGGGAGAGGAACGCATTGATCATCAAACGGGGCTCTGGTTTCAACAATGAAACTCAATCAGCAGCGAACAAATGTTCTAAAGGGAGTAAGTTAATATTTGATGCACCCTGGGCTCTTTGCACATACCAAGCATGTTTCTAATGGACACAATAATGCACTAAAGGAGCCGCGCAGAGGCACAGGGGAATAGTGTGAAATATCAGCAGTGATTTTACAAGCCAGATAATAGCGGCGCATCGAAAAGCCGAACAAGCCTTTGAAAACAGGCGGCGTGTAAAAGCCTTGACATCAGCGTCTGGATCTTACCAAAAACAATTCTCTGAAGTCTGCTTTTCTTTTTTCTTTTAGGATGCCAGGCCACAGGCTGCCTTCATCCCCCTAAACCGTCTGCCACACTACATAAATACTACAAGACAAGACCATTTTAATTTTAAAAGCCATAAATATTGAAGAACAATGAAAATTATTTATTGGACAACAGAATGTCACAAGACAGAAGAGAATTTATGTGGGCTGGAGCCGTTTGTCTCCCTCCTCTTCTCCTCCTTCTCCTTTTGTTGCACATGCTGAATGATGGGCATCTGCAGTAAGAGCTGGGAGTCCTGTAATTGCTTTTTCTGTCCCTGAAGCGGACCTGCCTGCTTTAAATCAAAAAAGCCAATCTCTGTCAGTAATGGCTCAATTAATAATTAAACACGTGTCTTATCTCAGCTGAGCTCCCCCCTATTTATTTTCATCTCTCCTACGAGATGGCTGCACAAACAGCATTAGCGCTATCAATAAATGGGAGCTTGATATCAGGCTTTTTCTTCAAAAAACAAATCCCTTCGCTCACAAGCAGTCTTGTGGCTGTGAACAGTTAATATCCTAAAGATTAAGGGAGAAGAAGTTATGCTTTTGTTCCCCAAATCCCTCCAGAATATTTAGTTAACCAAACCTTTTGCCCTCTGTAGCAATTCTGCATCCTTTGAACTTGGTGTTTCTTTAATTCTTATCATTCAATATCAAAGAATGAGGAGAAATTCTCCTGATAGAAACTGGATGAGTTTACTCTAAAGGTAAATTAAAATGAATTCCCTCGATTGGTCTAATTAGAAGACTGTGGGTTATGTAGGTTGGTATGACAAGTGAAGGACTTCAGGTTAGTCACTTTCAGCAACACTGAGAAAGAACGAAGGCTGCGTTTTCTACAGAGGAATGTTGCTTGTTCACTACAACACAGAGTTTCCACAGGTGTCGGTCATTTTGTCCGGTAGGTATTTTGTACTTTTGCAGTTTTGCTAGGGCCACCTGCCACAGGATGTTAATATTTGTACTAGGGGGAGCACAAAAGAAAAAATCTGTCCAGATTTTCTTGATCTTGGGAGATTACGAGAAACCAATCTTCTCTACCTTCACAAAGGCCTGAAAATCAGCCACTGTCCCATTTTGCTCCGTCGTGAGAAAGTACCGACTGACTGGTAACGTCCAAAAGTTCAGTGTTAATAGTCACCCCACTGGTGCCAACTGAACGACTTTTCAGGCAAAATAAATTGGTATTGGTGAAAATCAGAATCGACAGGTCAGGCTTTTGGAACATTCTGAATTTGCAAATGTTGGCAGCCTTTTGGAAATCTTAAGATTTATGGTAAGATGCATCTTCTACCAAAGACTAACATGAACTAATGTTTACAGTTTGTAAAACAGACTTAACAACACTAATTTCAATTATAAGACTAAAGAAAATTAATTCTAGTACACCACTTTGCTTCAAATGAGCAAAACCCAGTTTTACAGCTACTCTCTTGCACTCAATGGAAAGGTGCTTCTGCTTTAATGTATACAGTAAGTCTTTAAAGTAGAAAGGAGAAAAAACATTTTTGTTCTTCTTAATTATAATTTTGAAACAGGAATTAGAGCTGGCTAAAATTGGTATTTGAAGGTCAAAGCTCTAAAAGAACTGAAATCATACATTGGCCACAAATTTCAAATCAGTGTCACTTTGTTCGGTAGCTTATCTCTCTTAAAACAAAATTATGTCCAACATACATTGACATCATATGTTGAAATCCGGAACCTCGTGGAAAGGTAGTTGAAGAAAGTATTGGTCTTACAAACTAGTTTCTGTCCAACATAAACTCAGTTGACTTTCATCAGGTTTTTATCTCACACCTGTGATGCTAATGAAGCTGCGTGAAGCCCTGTATGTTTTCCCAGTCTCACGTCCAATCTCCAGCTACAGGGTGTGCCTAAAAGCCAGCCGCCCTCTCCCGGCTACCGGCACTCGATCCTGACTTAGCGGCGTTGAGAAGCTGATTAGTGGGTCAGAGGGCCAGCCTACATTCATTATTTAATAGGCGAGAGGCTACGAGTGGCAGAACCGGCCACAGAGGTTACTGATACATTATGCTGACCCGGCCAGAGGAGAGCCGTTCAACCGAATACAAACATGCTCTCCCTGTCTGCTGTTATGCATCTGGGCTGCTCCTCAATCCCTCCTCCCTTTACCCCTGACCTTACCGTACCCTGGGCAATCACCATCCTTCCTCCCTTCTCTGCCGCTCAGGCAGAGAAGGGAAGAAGGGATACCGCGACTCGTTTTAACACAGGCTTCCCACATCCGAGTGCGACCCCCACACCGCCGCCCCGGTCGGAGTAATAGCAGAGGAGGGGACCCGGTCCTTTTATTGACATGCGGCAAACAGTGGCGGTGGAACAAAGGCCACTCAGAGCCCATTGAGAGAAAAGGCCTACAGACAGGGTGGTTGATTAGCGATTCGACACAGAGACCCTAGACTGTGTAGCTCATAATGAGAGCTTAGGGAGCGAGCCATGAACCGATGGGGGGATGGAGGTACAGTGGAGGCGGGCTGAGAGCGGAGGAGAGGATGGGTTTTTACCATAAAGAAACATCATTTGGACACAAAATAATTTGGATATCTGTGCAAGAAATGGTCCAAATAACAATAATGAAAAAAAACCAAAACTATATGGGCAGATACTAAATCCTTAAGCTACAGTGCTGCTAATGTGTTTACATATAAACAAGAGTTAGGGGATTAGCCCTAAATCCACCGCCAAGCTAAATGGTTTTATGCACTTTTTTTTTACCCCCCAGTTTGTTTTTCTTCGATGTCAATTAGGCTAATTTGTTTGACATCCCCAAATGAGCCACAAGATCCTGAGCGAGTGAAGTTTGAAGTCATGTTTTTTAAAAAGCTGCGATTTCCCTCAACGCCGCACTAACCTCGACTTCACCTCCTATCTGGCCTCCGAGAAGCACTAACGGTGTCAGACGCAAACGGCGGCAGATGTGTGTGCTCCCTTTTCCCTCTGCCTCCGACTCCACACACTCTCCTCTTTCTTTTGTTCCACTGG
Source organism: Micropoecilia bifurca (assembly GCA_903067075.1). Lineage (NCBI taxonomy): Eukaryota > Metazoa > Chordata > Actinopteri > Cyprinodontiformes > Poeciliidae > Micropoecilia > Micropoecilia bifurca. Next base: position 6,543 of record CAEGAF010090902.1, on the reverse strand, counting down.
CCTAATCCAGTATGTGTGGGCCGGTAAGTTTAATGGAAACAATTTATTAAGTCCGGCTTAAAATGCCATCTGCAGCTAAGCCTCCCAAAGCCGCTAAGCTCCTAGTTTCGCCCCGGAGCTTGCTGTGTTCACGCTTACTGTAATGCTCTGTTTAAAATGAGCACAACGGGTCAAAATTAATCAGGATTACAAGGGCACAAATCCACTTCAGAAATGGGTTTTCTACCAATCTTACCCCCTCCACCCCCCTTTGCCATCCCAAGATGCCTTGGGATTTCTGGTAGTGAAGCACACCGCGTTGGCTTACCCGTCAGGCGAAGACGATGGATGCTCAGAGAGAACAAGAAGCCTGGCGAAAGGCGGTTTTAAGACCCGTCCATGCAACATTCAACATCATCAGCGCAGATTCCTAAGAGTTCCTCTCAGATATTTCGAGCTGCTGACAGCTGGGTGATAACTCCCTGCTACTTGGAAAGGCCCAGCATTGTGAAATGTCATGTAAAAGTGTTTATCTGCGCTCCGTGGAGGAACCCTGCGCATGTTCGGCAGCTACTTTTAGCTCTTTATTCGCCTTCGAGCAAGTGACAGCGCTAAACCCTGACCTTCGATTCAATAACAGCAACTCGCGGTGAAGCGTGAAAGTCTTTGCAGCATCTTTACTTAAACACACCGTCCTCCAGTAAATCGATAATCTGCAGGAGGTTTAAGACAGGAAGTAAACAAAAACCAATAACTGTTAGATAATGCTTGCCCTCTGATGCACCTTCCTACACCGTAACCACCAACACACAGACACTCAACTGAACCCGCACTATATCTTGGGTAAAAGCGTCCACAGAGGAATGCACAGTGCCATTCCTGATACTATTACGCTTCTGCTATCATCAGGTTGTCAGAAGAGCAGCAGTGGAGAGATGATAAAAATGAAACATGAGAGAGATAAAGCAAGGGAGTCCCGTTTCATCAGCAACCACAGACACTAATATCTCTGAGTTTTTGATTATTAACTAGTAAGAGTGCACCGATTATCCGTGTCGATTTCCTTAATTTTGGGAGATCGGCTCATTTTCACATGTGGAGTTGAAGTTATCCACCAATCTTATCTAGCTTGGGAACGGTCTAAGAATCAACCAATCAATCAGCCCAAAAAAAAAAAACACCTTAAGTGAGCACAATAAATTTAGCAAAATTCAGTAAGTTATTTCCAATTTCAAAGATTCCACCAACACTTTCCTAACACGATACTTCAAAACGTGCATCAAAAAACATTGGAGACGCAATTATTGTGTCAAGAATAGATTATTTAAATACACTGAATTTCATTCTTTTTCTGCAAGTAAATCATTAATAGTTAATAGTACACTTTTGTATTTAAAACTGTACTGTTTATAATAGATTTAATTATCTTACCCTGTAGTAAAAACCATTTAAAACATGAATTTTAATAGGAACTTGGTTCTTAATGGCTATAATTGAGTAATAACACTGCTTCCTCCCCTAGCTGCAGTTCTCTCCCAAACTGCTAGCTAAATATTGTTAGCTTGCTATAAGTAGCATGTCTGTTGATCAACTGACTGAAGGCTGGCTACCTGAGCCGATAGCCTGACCAATTAATCATTAAATACGAGTTTAAAATGTGTGAACAACAGGCATTTGAAAACTACTACTAAATTTAGCAGGTGTTTATCTCATAGTTTTGCTGAAGTCTTTGTATCTGAATCCAAATAACCAATAAATATGGTTAACATTCCTATAATAGTAAGTCTTATAATCAATACTGGTTTAAATTTTTATGTAACATTTTTTTCTTAATCATTAGAATCACATACAAGCCAAGCTATTGCGGGAAATCAGGACATTACATCAATCGGAAAACAAAACAAAAAAAAACAAAGATAAAACAAACACCTATCAAGTGAATCACACAGGCATTTTACAGCTCTATATATGTGTATTAATCTAATATGTTCTGTATATGTTTTTGCTAAGAGTGTGTGTGTTTGCATCTGTCGTTGATGGTACCAGCCAGCAGCTCCACAGGCCTGGTGATTAAAGGAAAGAAGCCTTTTCCTTTTCAGCAGTCCCTCAGGGCCCCAAGCTGCTAATGGGACACACTGTAGATGCAGTGTTGTACAGCAAACCAGAGGAAAACAGCCTGTGGGCTTCCCTGTATTACACACAATGTCCACACACAGAAAACCCCGATTTGGCCACAAGCAAACAGCGTCCCAGGATCTATTACAGCTCCAGAAAATAAAGACTGCAATGTGAGATGAGAACCGACTGGAAGTTATCAGTTTAATTGCGATAACTTTATCCTTCATGTTCCTTTTTCTTTTCTTTTTAGATTTTGTTGCCGCCTCACTTTCTCTAACCTCTTCCTCTAAACCCTTCACCTACATCACCCAAATAGGATCTGGTTGATCTGTGTGATAATCAGGAAAGACTTTGATTGGATTGTCCGGATTTAATCCTGTGCCCTGTGCTCACTGTAGCACCGACTACAGAGTCATTCCTTCACCTGGCAAACACAAGGAAACTTTTGCTGTAAGTAAGATATCATAAACGTTACTAGAAATGCTTGTTTCAAAACTGATGTTTGTTATGAATCATCTGAGCCACACAGCTAGCATGCCTGGGTTCTCTCCAACATGGCTGCCTTGATTTTCTATTAAAAGGGCAAAGCCATGGCGATAAACCAAGCAATTCACTATTCTGAAAGATTTCAAGATTAAACACAGTCTTTAGTTAACTTGTAGCAAAATGCTACAACCTGGAGTGTTTCTGTAACACTGTGCACAGGTGTGTTGACGTATCGTAGTTTTATTAAAACTGCTGCGAAATCTATGTGAAGCATAGATTTTTGTGCAAAGTGTGTTCTTCCTGTTGTCTCTCCTTCTACACCTATTCCTGCCAATTAGCTGTATTACTTCCTCATCAGCGCCACACTGTGTTCAGAAGAGGGACTGCAGCCATGACGAGGCTACAACTAGCTCCATCACCCGACTACTTTTTATACTAAACTTTTTGATTTTTTTAGTCAAACTTTCAATATTGACAAGATTTCAAATAATTATGACACCCTATTTTATCAAAACCAGAATACGCCGCTGCGTTCAAAACCCTCAAAAACCCGATGACAGTAACAAACTGAGGTGAAGAAGAAAAGCCTCCAAAAACTAAGGAAAGCTTTTGAAATATCGAGAAGAGACTGTTACAGAGATTAAAGTGAACTGCTTCCTGTTCTGTGAGCTGCATGGCTCTCATTGAGCTGACCTTCAGCTGTGTACTCAGGTAGAGTAGGGTAAAGTCAGGCAGAAACAAATCGTCCTAAAGGCCAAACCTGAACAACATGTAGAAACCTGGACAGTGGTGTGGAAAAAGTAGGCCTGACCACAACACTGTTCTTGCCCTATAAGCCAACCAGAAACCTGAACAATGTCAAAAGATGTCCAATATTATTTAGTTTTAAGAACAACTCGTGGGAAGCAGACATTTATATTTGTTAACTGTTTATTAATGGGTTTTATTCGGACACAACCAACCCTTTGAGAAAATTCACAACCTTGAAAATAAGTTGGATACTTTGATATAGATATATATATAAAACAACAGCAAAGAATCAGGTTCTTCTTAAACGCTTCCTCCTAAATAAAAGAAACCAGATGGAGAAAGCCATAGCTACGATGAAGCCAAGCCGATGAACGCCGACATGTTTGTTGAGTCTCCCTGTGAAACCTTCCTCTTCTGTCCGTATGGCTCACAGAACGTGGATCCATCTCATTCCAACCTCAGCCTGTCTTAATGATCCCTCCCTTGCTGCTTCTTGCCCAGAGGGGACACGGCCGCCATGCTGCTGCTATCTGTCACGGCTACGCCCGTCAAACCCCACACCCACATCTGCAGCTCAGACACCTTCACCTCCTGATTTGACCAGCTGAGCTTCACTGCATGTAGTAAATATTCATGTGCCAGAAATACCTGTTGATGTGTGTCACAGAATACACACACACACACACACAAAACAAAAAGCATGCAAAATCCCTAGTGGTCACGGCGTACCAAAAAAAAGCAACAAAAAAAGAAAAACAAGGGCCTAATAATTCACATATGTACATACGTGAATGCGGACAAGAGCGCGTGTTGTCTGGGGGCTGACAAAGCTCTTTTTCTGTCTTTCCTTTGGCATCAATTATGATCCAGGCCTGCTGTCAGAGAGCTTGTAATGCCTGAGGGGAAGTACCCATTTGTGGGAGCATGTGGCAGGGAGGCTCTAAATCCTCTCTAATGAACCAATATGTAGGAGGGCTAAGCCTTTGGCGGGGTCGTCCAAGAAACACCACTGTGCACCCGGAGGACAAAAAACAAAACAAAAAAAACAACAAAAAATGCATGCATATGTAGTCACCAGACATCGTCTATGTCTGGCGACATTTAAATCTGAATGGGAGCTGCAGGATTAGAAAGCCAGAGAGAGCTGTGGGCTCATTTGCAATAATATAAAATAATAAAAAAAGGCCACAGATTTTGCTCTGTTTATGAATAAAGCGGAGAAGAAAACGGACAAGGCTCTTACCTTTGGGTGCGGTAGGGGAAAAGAGCTTTTCTGATCCTACATCAGATACCTGGAGGGGAAAAGGAAAAAAAAAAAGAAACATGAAATTCAGAGATCATGTGAATCTGAAGAGAAACTCATTCAAATCATCATTCGTGCTCCTAGCATTTCTGTTCCAGAACCACAACTGCAGAAGCTGATTTATTTATCTGCAAGTGACGGCGTCACAGAATCAATCAGCAGCAGTCGCCCGATCGAACAAGGACAGGAAGCTGCTTCTGGAGCCTGACTTTCCCCTGATGAGGTAACATTAGGTGGCAGTGTTGGGCCACCTGAAAACCCCCGCACAAGAAATGCTGTCAAGGACACAGGAAGGCAGTCGGCTTGCCAATGCAGCATCAGAGGACAAAGACTTGGAGGGGAGAAAAAAAAACATGCTGCTGCTAGGAAATCAGTGGTTTTCCACCAATCAACACTATGCACTTCTATTTCTAATTCATCTAATTTCACTTCAACAATGGATCTCTCATGGTGGTGTGACATTGTAGTTGGTAAGCAGTAGGCCTGATGTTGGTGGAGGTCAACATAAGGGAAGCTAAGGACGATTTGACGGAGTGTATTGCATGAAGTTTGGTGACTAAAATCAACATCGCTGCAAAGCAACTTGTGTGAACGGAAGATATCATCCCTGAGAATCCGCTCCTGTGTTTTCCAGGCGAACGTTTCCCTTCGCTTCAACTGCTTTCGTCTGACTCGTTAAAAAATCCACAGGAGCCCAGCATATGTTCCACCCAGAGGGCCCCCGAGTGTCCTTAGCTGCCACGCGTGTATTTCATGCTGCACAAAGGGAGCATATGTAAAGAATGAACAGCGAATCTTGAGAGCGTACAAGGGAGACATAGAGAGAAAGCGGATGATTCTGTAAACACAGATGGCCGTCCTTGGCATCCCTGTTAGTTCTTCACAAGTGTTTTGAGGACATCCTCTTCTTTCCAAGACCTTCAGATTCCGACTTTTACTGCGATTTGACTTTCTTTTTTTCCCTTTTCTTTTTTTTTCTCCCCCTTCCTACAATGTTTGGATGTCTCTTCTCTCGCAAACCACAACAGACCTCGAGTAGAGAGTTGATTCTCTTATGAACTTGCTTTATTAACAGGGCATAAAAACAGAGATAAGAAAGCTCAGGGGAAGCCTCCGCCGAGGAACTCGGCAGTCGAATCAGAAACGGAAAGCATTAAAGGGGAGAGGATCCGCTGACGACTACAAAGAAAAAATTTTCTGTCGAGTTCTGCGGCATATATTCCACAAGGAGACATTGTGAGTCAATTGGTTGAAGCTCAGCAGAGATCGCAGACAGTAATGGACAGAACAGATTTTAGACATAAACACTCGATTATCGCACAAAACTCTTTAGCTGAGTGTTTTGTTTTTAGCTGCTTGCTGAGTGGACAGATGCTACCTACTGCAGGAGGAGCAGCAGTGGCAACATGTCGGCAATGAGTTCTACTAAACTGAAAAATTTGTGCAGCAAATATTCAAGACTCCTGAAAGTTTTCACATTTATGGGCAGTTCAATACGTCCATTGATAGATTAATGTTTAAAAGGGACGAATGAACAGACACATAAATGAGTTGAAAGAGTGACCAGAAACTATTGAGTGATTGGAGAAATTGACAAAATTATTTTATTTTTGTGAAAGCGCCTTAAATTGAATCTATTACAGCCTCTTTTTTTGTTTGTGCGTCATCACATTTCATTTATCATTTTATAATACAATGACGTTATCTTATGTTTTTAATCAGGCTTGGCTTTTTTTTTTCATTTCTTTTTAATGCGTCCCGTTCAGCAGTGTGGAACTCAGAGTTGATGTCTGAGTGCAAAGAAGTCCAACATATTTAGTTTCACAAGTGGAGAATCACACACACACACACACACACACACACACACACACACACACACACACACACACACACACACACACACACAC
>CAEGAF010090899.1:0-18777 GCA_903067075.1 Micropoecilia bifurca | reverse complement strand
ATTTTTTCATGATGACAGGTGAGGCTCTGCCTCACCTGCCTCCCCTGACCGCACGTCACTGATATATATATATATATATATGCGCATTTCTACTTTTTAGATTTTCACAGAGTGCCTTGAATTTTCAAATTATTTTGTTTATAGGCCAAACCGATGAGTTATGTTTAGAGGTGTGCCGATCGATTGGCCACCGATCATAATCGGCCGATTTCTGTGAAAAAGTGTATGATTGGCGATCGCCTATCAGGGTCTCTTGTTGCCGATCATACAAACCGATCACCTGGATCTCATTTCTCAGCCTGCATGTGGAGCTGGTCTCCTCTTTCTTTCACTCTGCGCAAACGCGCAGCAACAAATCCTAAGCAATGTGGTGTAGAACTATAACACTCTGAGTGAATAGGGAAGTTTGCGTGTTGCGGCGGAAAATAACCTCAGGATTGAAGCAGGTCAAAATTCACCAACACGATGAACCTAATACAACAAATCAATGTAGCCATACTTGATGGAGTTTGGCTACATCAAGGCTCACTGCAGTAAAAATAGACATGGAGGATCAGATAGCAGGTAAAGCAGCGCACAGCTACAAACACTCATCCGGAGTAGGTCAGAAAGCTAAACAAATAACTCGCAAAATTATTTAAGTCTTCAAGCTGCGATGTAAGATGCTGGTTCTGCTCTGGTTGTTGAACTGCTGCTCCGCTACAGGTAGTAATATTTCACAGACGGAGCCGCTTCTTCTCCACCTGGTAGTGACTCTTACACCGAACTTCTGCTTAAAGCTGCAGCATCTAACTTTAAAAAAAAAAAAAACATTTTACATGCATATTAAACCTTTCACTGTCCTAACATGAGACAGATAATCTCTTGAAAAATAATCGATCTCCTCCCTGTTCTGCATAATTACTCCGCTCAGTCAGAAACAGCCACTCAGAACTAACAGTAATCAGCTAGCCACCATGCTATCAGGAAGTTTTCATTCAGTAACTCAGAATTGTTTATTGTAATGGATCTTGTTTTTGCTTTTGAATGTTAAGTTTTATAATTGAATTTTTTGGCAATGTTGAGAGGTTTTATTTTGACTTTAGGCATTATTTATCCTTTTCAGAGCCTTCATATATTTTCAGTCGGTTAAAGATAGTATTACCGATAGTAGTGCAATTTGCACAATGCCTGTTTTATTTTGTTTTTTCTTGGACAAAGTCAATAAAAACAAGTTTTTGTCTAAATTAAGGTGAATTCATGGTTCCTTTTTCCACATAATGTAACCAGTAGTGCTTATGATTAAAAAAATTATAATTACGTGATCGGTATCGGTGATCTGCCCTCATGGGTAATCGGAATCAGAAGGAAAAAACCTGATCAGCACATCTCTAGTTATGTTTGTTCCTTTTTGTCCAACCAGCTAGTGATGCAAGCTAGCAATTAATGAGTTAATTTAAGGTTTATCATCTTATTGATCAAACAACAATTATTTGATAATCAGCTATTTTGCTAAAAAAAAAAACCTCTTTATACAAGAGTCGACCATTATCATCGTCTCACATTATTAAACATAGACATTCATAATATAACAAAACAGGAATGTCTTAGGTTGCTGAACTGAAAAAAAAATATGTGAAACGCATAATTCCCCATGAACGAAGAGATGTTCATGCAGTACAGTCTGTGGTTGCTAAATGCTAAAACTTCACTACATGAAGTATATTAACTCCGTCTCAGCCCTTAAACTCAACCTTGCTTATTGGCATCATATTTTCCATTATATTACAACTTTTCTGTTATTCCCTGTTATTTTCTTTCATAACATTCTCGCCTTCCTAGTTATTTTTGGTTGAGAAGTTGATGGTGCTCTGTCATGCAGCTTGGCTGAATGAGAACTATTAAGGTGAAACTTAACAGTAAAAAGCTTGTCAACTGTTTATATTTCGAAACATAAAGTGTTTTTTCCATTCCACAGCAGACTCTGTTTGGACCTTTTCTCTTTTTCCCATTCTAGTATGGCCGCCATCTTTGTTTCTGTATCAACGGTCTGGTTCAACTTAAGGATAACCAGCACCACCCTCTGCTGGATGGGGGCCCAAACTACAACATTAAGAGAAGGTCTAAGCGGAGATTGCAAGTGAATCAATTGGAACAAATGTTAATCTAATAAACCATTACTCAACAATTAATTGTAAGTAAATGTTTGCATCCTTACCAGCTAAGCTCAACAAGAAGCTAATGGTCACTAAAATGATAAAACCCTGCATACAGTTGACAAAATTCCAGATAATGAACTACTATTTGCAATGTAGAGGACAGTAGTGTGTACAAATCGTACAGCACCTTAAAAGATCCGTATTTCACCAGTTTTCAATGTCTCTCCTCCTCTTCGCTTTTTTTGCTGTAAGTTACAGATGCTGAATGAAGTGGTGGGATTGTACCTGATGCGGGTGAAGGCGTAGAGCAGGTAGGCCGCCGTGTTGCCCCGGTCGTCTAGCATCTTGTCGAAGGAAAAGACGTAGTCGTTGATGCGGTTGTGAGACAGATCAGCATATTTGATGCAGCCAAAAGCAACGGCTCTCTGGGCTTTAACGAGCTCTTCTGGAGTCAGCACCTGCAGAGATGACAAAATTAGGTCCACAATCAACAATAAATGGATGGCCTTCATCAGATTGTAATAACTGAAGACTGTAATAACTGAAGACTGTTTCACCCTCTAAGAGTCAAAGCAGTGAGCTGAGTTTAACTTCCATCATTAGTTTACTGAACCTGAGGCAGAGATTAAACCAGCTAATCTGGTTCCGACTCCGCAGGGAGTAAAGAGGGGGATTAAAATGAGGGCAGCTGGAAATAAAAACCTGCAGTCGAGCAGAACATAGACTGAGACCACCATGTGACTCAACAAGACAAGAATTAACAGGACAAGGTACGAGACGGATCATCAAATTAAACATGAAAGGATGTATATATATATATATTTGATGTATACAAATTGAACAAAATGTGAATTGGACAGACGGACAAAAAGAAAACTGGATGAAAGCGCAGAAGGTCAAGTATCTAGGGCTACAAGATAGAGAATCGTTAGCAAGGTAAGATGGACAAACAGATGGAAGTTAAAATGGACAAACAGAAGAATGTGATGTAAAGGACAGACTGATTCAAGATAAATTGGACAGTCGTGGGCATACGGAAGTGAAATTAGATGGATGGATAGAAGGTAAATTGGACCAATGGAGAGATAGATTGAAGACAGACTTGACGAACAAATAGACAGATGATAATTTGGAAGGACAGACATATAAAAGGTAGATTCAACAAACAGGTAGACAGATAAATATTTCTTGTGTGTTTAGCAATTTAGCATTAGCAGAGCTAAGATTCTTTAGTGAATTAGCAGTTAACAAACCCAACTTTTCGGTTAGTTGTTTCAACCATTAGCAATAACAACCACCAATTTTAGTCCAAACATGTACTCTCTATTACAATCATGGTGGCCCTTCTGAAAAAGGTCCACCAGAAAATGAACAAGGAAGAAAATATATATGATTTCTATGCTTTGACAAAAAAAATTGGATGGAGGACAGAGTGAAAGTAAATTTGACAGATGGAAGGTAAACTGGATAGATGGTCAGATTCCATAAGAACCTAAAAGTGTTCAAGATGGTACAAATATTTTATCGTCTAGAACAATTTCATTTTGTGACATTAGATTTTTCCCTTAGTGGATTTAAATCTTGATGCAAAACTCAACATCTTTATCTCTTCTGTGTTAAAGGTCTTTTCAGAACACAGATGGACAGATAAACCGATCTTTAGCTGCTGCTGCCTTTCATAAATCAATCAAAAGAAGCCCAAAGGTGTCTCATAATGGGGTTTGCTCACATCCAGGGATCCAGAGTTAATCTTTCTATCAAAGTCTCACCAAGGTTGCAAACCAACACAGCTCCAAGTTTCCTTTTCATTCCTGCAGTTCTCAGTTTTATCGGATGAGATTTACAATCCGTGCCACAGGACACACCTGTGTTTCCGTCTGATGTTCAGGTGTGCAAAAAACAAGAGACGCTGACCTGGTTGGGTGCTACCAGGAGCTCTGGGTGCAGTGGCATCAACACTCACCAACTTTCAGCTCAACAGATTCTGATAGTGGGAAGAAACTTGCATGAAGACTGATGCCAGCACGGTTCCCTGCAGGCCCACCTCGCCCGGCAGTCTGCTGGCTGCCTGGGTCAGTGCCCACGTCTACCATCTGCTAACTGAAGCTCATTAAAACTGACTGAAGACACAGAGAACCTACGTCTGCACCGTTGACACTGCTGCAGCTCGATTTATATCAATGTTCTTTGAGTTTCAACGGGTTCCTACAATCTCTTCATCTTCTGTCTTTTTGAAGTATAAATACACAAATTTATGAGAAATGCTCTGCAGATTCTTCCACTACCCTTCAAATGAGGGGTAGTGGCCACAATCTAATCTTATTTACCTCCTTATGAAAATCAGCCACTGTCCCCTTTTGCTCTGCCATGAAAGAGGGCCGACTGATAGACCTGCTCATTGTGCTCTCTGTGAATATGTATTTATTATTCTACAGTCTGAATTGTATTTTCTCCACTCTTCAAGAACTATTCTCATTATGTGGTCACTTGGCCAGTTATTTTCCTAGTGCCATAACTGATCATAGTTTAAAGGAAGGAAAAAAAATTGATCTAATGATCTTTATTAAACATGCCACTTAGTGACTTTTCAGACAAAAAATGATAAAAAAAATAAATAAATCAGCCTAGACCAAAATCAAAATTGGCTTTTGAAAGATTGGTAATTGTCCAGAAAACTCCAATTAGTGCACCCAATGTCAAAATCATTATTTTGAAGAAATCAGTTACTTTACACCTCAGAGTAACAAAAATCCCAAATCAACTTTTTTTGATGTTTACATGAGTTATTTAGTGTTCTATCTTTATTTTTCTGTTAGGCCTAAACGCCAATTTATATTGCCAATAGACAATATCAATGTCCAACAGAATATTCAATCATTTCGTTGAACCCTGAACCAGAACTGTGCAATATTTTACCTGGAACTGTCTCACCCCTGGTCTCCTTCGGTAGAACAGTACATTTAATTCTGCCATTTGTCACAGCGATACATAGATGGACACCTGTGTCAGACTTTATGGAGGGTTTGGGAAACAGGAGCCACTAAAATCAACAAATATATTAAAGTTTATAGTATAGCAAAGGTGCTTCTAGCATTCTGACCACAGCGCCGCTTTCCCCCTCTGCTCATCCCCATACCTGGCCACACCACAGTGTACCTTGGCTCTGCACACTTCAGTGGAATCTTTTTAAATTTGCAAGAGGCAGAGTTTCACACAGGGTTGTTGCACTTACATTGTTGTTTGTTTTATTTTTTGAAGTCAAATTTTGTATAATCATGTCTGATTTGTAAAGTAATACTAATGGAAAAACATCGAAGGAGGTGAATACTTTCCATGGACATTATACCATATTTTCCGGACTATAAGGCACACCTAAAAGCCTTACATTTTCTCAAAAATCAGCAGTGCGACTTATAATCTGGTACGCCTTATGTGTGCACTGAATTCCAAAATCTGTCCCTGACACAGAGACGTGAAGTGTACAGTACATACGCTGGCAGCAATAAACCAATCAAAGAATTGTTGTCCGAGTTCTGCAGCATACGCCTCCAGTAAAAAACAGATAGGTTTTTCCACCATCACCGTCCCTGTTCACCTGCGACTCCATGCGCATCCATCTCACTGCTACTGTGAAAAAGGAAGTGAAGCAAACTAATTCGGAGTTTGCCATCATTCCGGGAGATTAACAAAAGAACTCCAACCGCTGGACATTGGTGTAAACAGGGTGTTCAAAAAGAAGTTGCGAGCAGCGTGGGACCGATGGATGACAGACTGCGAACACACATTGACTAAGATGGGGAGGCAGAGCCAGGCGAGTTACGCCACCATATGTGAATGGATTGTGGATGCCTGGGCTGATGTATCTGCCTTAACTGTTGTCCAAACTTTCGCAAAAGCCGGCATCATTGCTGAACAGCCACCTGGCAATGAGACCGACTCCGACAATGATGAGAGGGAACCTGGCATGTTTGATGGAGAAATTGCCCAGCTGTTCAATTCAGATACAGAAGAGGAGGACTTTGATGGATTTGTGGAAGAATAAAAAAATAGCATGAGTGTATTGTTACATAGTCGAATAAAGTTCAACTAAACCTACTGTTTTGTTTCTGTTAACTTTTTTTTGATGACCACATGCTTGGTGCCCATCTCCAGCTGTCAAAGGGTGAGAGGTGGGATACAGCTTCCTCAGATCGCCAGTCCATCGCAGAGAAAGTTTGTTTATTTGTAAAAATATACAAACACCAGGTCATCTTTGTCAGAGCTTCACTATTTTTTTGTAAAGAAATTTAATCAAAAGTTTTTCCAGGGATTTGAGTCCAGAGAGTTCTCTCTTCAGAGGAATTCAATAAGCAGACTCAGATTTTATAAACCACTAAAGGTTTGTCCTTCAGTCAGCAGGTCACAGCATCCTGGGAGATGTGATGTATTGTGCTTTAGAGGCACATCGACACATTCACAGGTTTTCATATCCACTATAGGATGACAGCTTCTCACATGAAACCCCCCCCCAAAAAAAACAGGAACATCAGGTGGGTTTAAACTGCTTTTGACCTGCACCACACTTCACTTCAACCAGACCAAAACAAGGTTTTAGGCAGACTTCAGTTTGCTTTTTAGCAGAGTTTGACTATGCATTCACGGCTCCCCAAACGACCCAGACTTAAGACAAACAACCTAGTTTGAATAAAGTGGACTAAAACATATTAAGTAAAACATAATTTACTGTTATGACCTTCTTACTTAATCTAGTAGATATTTTCTTTTTAATTAGATAAATCTTGTATCTCAGTAAAGCAAGAACTTTTTCCAGTTTGAATTTATTTCCAAGTTCTGACAGGTAAACGCCATGTTAGCTTTACATGGCAAAAATCATCATCTAGCCAACTGGCCATAAATTTGCACTGAACTGTGATAGATGCAAAAAAGCTAACTAGCTAGCATGGATGGTAGTCTCAAGTGCCTCAAGTCACAGAAAGTAGTACAGATGTATGTGCGTGACTCACGCTTTGGTCTGACATCAAAGTATAACATGAGAAGAAAAAAGTACCTAAATGAGATTAAGCGACATGATTTAAAACTGCAGGTTGAAAAAGGTAAAAGTTTAGGTGTCATTTCCCCTGAAAATAGGAGAGAAGGTTAACTCCACCAGAAACTGCACAACTAAGGTTTGCAGCTTCTTACCCACACATTGGGTGAAATCTGCAACTCCCACCACTAAGATTTAATGAAAAGACATCTGTGTATCTATGAGTTGAGGAAGAAAAAAGCAGGGAGATAAAGAACCCAAAGCATGTTGAAGTCGGGCCGAGCTCAGTGGATAAAACCTAAAGTTCTGGTCCAGTTTGAGTCCTGTGGTTTGAGCGAGTCATTACCGTGAAAACCTTCCTCGGAGCGAACAGGGGCAGAAATAACGAGCTGGACAGTGTCCCGGTGCTCACTTAATGGTCGCTTATCAAAGATTTAACATCTGACACTAAATATTGATAAAAAAACTGTTACAATACGAGCTGAAATAACAGCGTTGTTTCAGCACAGAAGAGAGGTCTGAGTTATTATTCTAAAGGAGAAACCTCCAATAAATGGTGTGAAGAAAAAGAACAGCTGGAGGAACAATGAAGACAACTTTTACAGGCATAAACTATTTAAATTCAGAGTAAACCACAAACATGAATAAAACAAAAAAAAAATCTATATTTTTAAAAATAAAAATGAAGAAAATGATTTAATCAAATGAACCAAACGCATATAAATATACAACTCTACAATAAAAAAACTCAGATTCCCAGCAGCATGGAAATCAAATCTTGATGCCGATTGTCTCACCTTGTCTCGCTCCTTCTCTTTCAGTTTGTCCATAGATCTCTTCAGTCCCTCCTCCAACAGGTCCATCAGCCTCACTGTGTCTCCAGATCGGGTCTTAAATTTCTTCCTGGGGGGCAAAACAGCAAAAAAATAAACACCTTGCACAAGAATAACAAAATAAAACAGAGAGAAGAATGGAAGGGTTAAAAAAAGAGTGAGATGGGACTGAGCTCGTCAAGGTACCACATTTTACTGGATGATTAATTGTCCCACAAATGATCAAATCCAATTTTATTTGTATAGCACATTTCAGCAACAAAGCATTTCAAAGTACCTTACATCATGAAAGCACAAAAATACAAAGTCATAGAAGACAGTCAACAATTCAAACATTACAATTTGTCAAATGCCATGGTTGCATATCAGACTGTTGATTAACATTTCATTGATTATGTTTTAAAAGCAAGTTTAAACAAGCTGGTTTGTATATTAGATTTAAAGGCACTCAGTGTTTCAGGTGTTTTGCGGTTTCCAGGAAGTTTGTTCCAGATATGTGGTGCATAGAAGCTGAAAGCTGCTTCTCCATGTTCGGTTCTGGTTCTGGGGATGCAGAGCAGAACCAGAACCAGAGGACATGAGAGGTCTGGCAGGTTGGTACAACAACTGTAGGCCTTTAATGTATTGTGGTGCCAAGCCATTCAGTGATTTATAAACTAATAACTGTATTTTAAAGTCTATTCTCGGCGCTACAGGAAGACAGTGTAGGTACTTTAAAACTGAAGTGATGCGCGCTCCAGCATCCTGGTTTTAGTGGGAACCCACGCAGCAGCATTCTGAATCAACTGCAGTTATAGTTTTGGCACCATTTTCAAGAAACATATGGGTAAAGGCATGATACTGCTAGTTTGCCCTCTCAAATAACAATCTTTAATTTTATAAGCAATTAATCACAAGGCAATTGCACAAATTGGAAAGTAGAGGAAACATAAATTTAGAAAACATGTTTTCTGCTACAACGTTTTGCTGCTAGGATGAGGTTGTGTTTCAGCTGTAACAAAATGAGGGGATTTCGCACGACTGCAATGGAAATGCTTCTCCCCCCATCACATGAGCGGTGTCGCTATTGCAAATTTGTTTGTTTTTTTTTCAGTAGGGGAATATCATCAAAGTTTTGTGCACATTTGTAATGGACACATAGCTATACTGAAAGAAAAAGTGCACTTTTGGTTTCAATTGTATATGACCATTTACTACTCTGTGAGTCATAAACGTACCAATCAGGTTTGGGTTTGTTTTCTCCTCCTGCTGAAAATTAATTTCTTGATACCATAACTGGATAACTGAGGGGAACCAGTAGTTCTTCACCACTGTGCAGGTTTAGTTTCAACAAAAAACATAAACTCTTCCATGTTTCTATAAACAACCCATACATGAATTGAGTTAAGACTCACTTGTCCTCTCCCAGCACCACTCCAAAGCCGGCGTGCTCTACCCGGGTCACTTGGGGGTCGTACCAGCCGATCATCTGTCCTGCAGCGAAAATCACCTGAAAGTGCGTCCCCTGGGGGAGAAAGCACACCGAGACAACAGAAGATAATCTGAAGTCACTGCAGCTTGAAACAAAATGGCAGAAACTTGGCAGTCTGATGGCTGGAGGAGGTCAGAAGTCATAAAAATCCACACCTGCCCGCTGTCCACGACGTAGATGACTATGTCAGCCTTCTCCTCGAAGAGCCGCTGACGCAGTGCTGCCAGATCTGACGTGTCATAGGTGTAGCCGCCGTCCGACTTGACGATGGTAAGCGGGATGGACTGACCTGGAACAAAGACGATCTTCCGGCCTTCGTCCAACTCAACCAGACCTGAGGAGGAAATAATGGCAGCAGAAAGGTAGAAGGATGAAGTTAGACATCAAGACAAAAATGAGGAAGTTAGACTATAATAACAGTGTAAAAAATACCCAAGACCAGATATTTATGATAATAGATAATCCTGGTGGTGGCTTCAAGTGTTGACATGTTGTCATGTCAAAGCATTCATCTATTGTCCATCTACTGATTTTCTCCTGTTGTATTCTATTTGTGAACATAGACTGATGAACAAACAGATGCTATAAAAAAATAGTAAACTATAAACATTTCATATCTATATATCCCTCCAGTTGATTCACACCAGCTGCTGAAAAACAAGAAGTTAAATAACTTTGTGACGGATTACAAAATAGACTGCAGAAAGATCAAAGATGGGTTCTCTTTTTCCGTCTCTAATCTGACATTTTATACACTTCTGTTTTTTTTTCCACTGGTTTTTATATTGCCAAAATAAATATGTTAAAATACAAGAATAAATGTTATGACTTTAAGAATTTGGAAAAATGCCTCAATAAAGTAATATTACCAGAATAAAATTGTAATATCAGCAGAATCCAGTCATAAAATTACCAGAATAAAGTCATGCTTTGAGTTTCACCTTTGTCCTCGAACTCCTTCACCACCTGGGTCATCCGGTCCTGGTAGAACGACTCTCCTCTCTCGACGATCTTAATGTCCAGACAGTCGTAGACCCTCTGAAACTCTGGAATCATCACAACAATCAATCCCAACATTTTTATTCTACTTTAGAATTACTTATAACCTCAGTTTATTATTTTATTTACTTCAAACACCTTATTGTGTCACCTTTGTTCCACTAACGTATTTAAGAAGGAATAGACTGAAATGTAAAAAGTAATTTCAATGACTAAATTGAAATGTAAGAAAAAGCTAAATAAATGTATTTTTTTAATAACAAAGCACAAAAAGAAGTTTACAGTGTAAAATATATGATTGCATATTAGGGCCAGACTAGGAGAATTTAGTTTTCTGACATTACAAGAATGGAGCAACATTAATAAGAGAATAAAGAAGAAAATGAGAATAGTCAATTTATTACCAGGATAAATGTGTAAAAATTTATCCTGGTAATAAAATAAAGTAAAGGTGTAAAATTATGAGAATAAAGTTATAAAAATATGAGTATAAAGTTATAATATAAAGAAAAGAAAGCAATAAAAATGTGAGAATAATGTCATAAGAATAAAGTTGTAAATTGTACATCATAGAGTGTTGAGAATCTTGTGACATCGCAGTTTGGTATCAATTTTACAAAGAACATCAGCAAAAAAAATATTAACAGCAAGACTTTGACATGACTGTCAATCTTAAATATTGATAACTATTGAAGCTTCTTTCCCCCTATAAAACAACTTATTTCTCATAATTTTACAACTTTCTTAAAGTAATATTGCGTCTTTATTTTTGCCAACCTTGCTTCATTCTCATAATCTTCTGACTTAGACATAAGTATGTCTCTCTTTCAGTGTCATGGAAAAGCCCACCTCTCCTGGAAACGTCACAGATCATGTTCCAGGCTTTGATGAAGTCAGGTTCTTTGCTCTGCAACCTGACAACACATTGGTAAGCCCGTTTCTTGAACTCCTCGTCCTCGTCGAAGCGCTTCTTTGACTCCTGGTGAACAAAAAGGAGAAGAATTTTTTATTTATGTATTTTTTATTTTACCTTCAGATTTCCCTTACTTTTTCAATTGGTTTTTATTCCTATTATTCTAAACCAGGGGTATTATTCTAACCTGCAGCTCCAGAGGCCTGATAACATGGGGGGAAAGATATATATATATATTTTTTTTTAATGTAGCTATGATAACAAATGGCTTTAGATGTTTTTGGATGGAATATTTACATCGAATGTCATCAAAAGTACCTGCCACATCTTTTTACATTTTTTATTTAGTCAGTATGTTGAAAACTGTGTGCGTTTAAATTAGTTTCCATAAATATAAACATCTTGTAGAAGAAAATATATTTTAATTTAAACTAGAAAATATAAATAAAATTATGTTTATTTAAAAATGACATTTCCTGCAGCAGATATTCATAAAAATTATAAGTTATCTTTTTTTTCCCAAAAAAGTTATGCAACATTTGCAGCTCTAAAGTTTTATTAAGAGGTACCGAGGGCAAAAACGTCCTCTTTGCATTGTAAAGACTGCAAATCCATGGTTTAGAAAAGACTTTTTTTTTTTTGGTAACACTTTATTTGATGGGCTGTGCATAAGGCTGACACGACACCGTCATAAACATGAAGGAGTCTTTATGAATATCTATGACTGTTGTCATGGAGTGTTATTCGGTAAATAATGACACTTTTAATGCAAAGCTGATTTAAAAGTTGCCTTGAAAGTCTATTAAAAGCACCAACTTTACATTATTTTGTAAATAATGACACTTGAATGGACACCTCTGGTTTATCGCACATTTTAATTGCAAACCCGTCCTCCAGGTCCCATCTGAGTGTGTGAAATTACCACGGAAAGGAACGGAACGGTTCCAGCCCTGTTGTGTTTGCATATACACTGAGGGCGCCATCGAAGCGGAACCGGACGTCATTATTTTTAAAACTAAACAATGGTTTCAATGTATCGGCCAAAGCCTTTTTCTCAGAGATGCGGCGGAAAATTTTCTCTTTCCTCGTTGACCAATTTAGCTCATTCTGTAATCGTTCATAAGCGGAGGAAAATATTTACCTTATCATTAGACCAGATGATTGCACTATATTGAGACGAATCCATTGCTAATTAAAACTAATAAAAATATTGAAAAGAGCACTCTTTACAAGATACAGTTTAGTGAGAGCCAGCTGTCAACGGAAAATCAACGTCTGACTCCATAACAACCAGCGGCCAAACAGCTGCTGGTTCTAAGCAGAACCGCTTGGCCGGCCCGATCGGAACCACAGGTTCCAAGGGGCCGGGTGGAACCGGTCGCAAGTTCTAATGCAAACTCGGTTGGAACCGTCCCGTTCCATGCAGTGCGAAAACGCCTCTAGGTGCTATATTTAGCAACCTTTCAAGGGCACCTATTATGCAAAATTCTAATGTCTAATTTTGCTAAATTTTTTACTTCCATTTGGGTCTCTACTGTGTTCACTTCTAAAAACAGGACATTTACTTAAAAAAGACAACAAAAACAAACCAACTTCCAGCTATCTTTTGGCAACAAGTTAATGTTTTTTTTTTTGGTGTCTGGAAATTGGGCCGTTTCAAAAACCTCTGAATGTAACGTCACAAATCAGCAGGCACTACCCCTCACCTAGCAACTCCAACCAATTACCAAGGAAATCCAAAACAAGCTTGTGCATTGTATGCACTGTATAATGGCTGCTGGAAGAGACATGCTCCTCTAGTCTCGTCCACTGCCCTATATACAGACATTACTTGCTGCATTCTTGCTGGTCGTGCAGGTCTGCACTTCTGCTTTTTAAAGATGTACGGTTATATAAATGCACATCCGTTTGCAGCAATTTGAACGAGACAATGAAAGCATTAAGACTGGGTGGCGTGGCCAGATGTAACTTATTTGGATTTAAAGTGACAGAAACCCTAAAATTGCCGATTCTGAAAAGAACTCCAAATAGGTAGAACCGAGCAAACTAAAGTGATCCAAGAACGATTTTGTGCAAAAAATTGAATAGACCTATTCTAACCTATCCAAGGATAATAGCATAATAGACACAAAAAGATTTGGTGTCAGCCAAAATCAGATTCAAAAGGGTAGACTTTAAAAGACCAGTGACGGCCAAAAAACTGCAATTGGTGCACCCCTAAGTATTTTATGGAGCTGAAATAATCCCAACCCGATGAAGTGACCTTGTAAAACATCTGCAGGTCACCGATGGGAGGAGACACCGTCAGGTAGTCTGGAAATTTATCCTGCAGGTGAGCAATGAGCATCCCAAACTGGGTCCCCCAGTCGCCGACGTGGTTCAGCCTGCAAACGTCAACAGTGTGACAAACAACAACAACAGAGGCATTTCCAGGAGTTGCCATGATACGGATTGCAGAGACTAGAGGAGTTTAACTCCGACCTGAGGACGTCGTAGCCCAGAAACTCAAACAGCCGACACATGCTGTCGCCAATGATGGTGGAGCGAAGGTGACCCACATGCATCTCCTTGGCAATGTTGGGTGAGGAGAAATCCACGATCACCTAGGCGACGAGAACACAAAAATGATTAATCGTCATCACCTTTGTTAGTTCTCATTTGTTCAGTTTTTAGTTTTTTATTCTGTTCTTCTTTTAGCTGAGTCGTTTAGTTTGGGCAATTATTCCCTCTGGTTTTGGAAGATGTACAGATAGAAGTATTTACATTCTGGAATAGGGCTGAAACAATTAATCGGCTTCATCGTGATCAAGTGATCATTGAAATAAACGTCTAATTGGTTAATTGTTAACTGGAATATAAAAACTCAAAAAACTGCCAACTGCTGGAAGAACAACATACTCAGGACAGCAATTAGTCTAAAACTATACAAATATAAACATTTTTCAATAAATTAAAATCAAAAGTCTGTCTGTAGATATGTTCTACCCAGAACTCCTTTAGTGTCAGTATTAGCTTAATCTGGTTCGTAGAATATTCTATTAAGCACCCAAACAAAATCGTCAAATCAGCTGTGTTAATGTTAGCTGCAGATGCTAAATGAATTAATCAGTTTTTATCATTGTGTTTTAGGGCAGTTGTCCCCAATCCCCGGGTCGGTACCGGTCCGTGGACCAATTGGTATCAGGCCGCACAAGAAATAATTAAATATTTCCATTTTATGTATTATCCGAGTCTAGAGGATCTTTTATTTTGAAAATTATTTAACTGGATTCTCTCAGTTACATCTTGCACGCCAACATTGAGCCCACAAGCAGCAAAATGAGTCAGAAACATATCAGATGTCTTTGGAAAGTTTCTTTGCAAAGGGGAAAAGGCCCAGAGAGACAGGAGAATGGATTTATCCCGGACCGGTAGGTGAGTTCCACATTCCAAGCCTGCTCTGCATGATATGTGGCAACCAACTCAATAATGAGGCAATAAAGCCTTCAAACTCCTTCGCCACTGGGGGACCAAGCACACTGTGAATAAGCAACACTTTGGGTGTCATCGTTTCCCATCACTCCCAGATGGGACCGTCTCGTTGCAGAAAAACAAGATCAGGGCTCCCATTGATTTGTCGTTATCAGAGTTAAAATTTTCATGAAAGTAAAATGTTCCTTTTTGTTGCGCATCTGTATCTTACTTTGAAGGGATGTGTAAACGTTACCATAGCGACCAGAGTCAGAGAGCTTTAGGGCAGTGGTCGAGATTAGAGGAGTAGAGGTTGTGAGTCTTAGGTCTGGTTCACTTGCCATGATTTTACGATTGTCGACCGATCTTCCAAACCTCTGTGTCCACGGAGGTGATAAAAGTACAACAGGTTCGATCGGTTCATGTGTCCAGCCACAAGGCAGGAGCAACACACCACACACGAACCGATTCCACTCACGAACATTCCAGTTCCAGAAGAAAATCCTGTAAAACCCCCAACATACCATATATGAATTTAGAGTAACAAACATGTCCGACGATGTAGAAGAAATTGTGATAGTCTGTGGACTCATTTTAAGCGATAAGACATAACAAAAAGAAAAAATATTGGATAAAAGACTGCAGGAGCAGCCGCTCTATTTTCTGCACTAAACCAGGTTTTCAGCTGCACAATGTCAGTTGTTTGGGATTCCCCTCCGTGTTTATGTCACTGTGCTTTCTGATTGGCTACTTGTCACATTCAACAGGTTGTGTTCTCTCTCCTAGTCTCCCACACACTGCAATAATCGGGCCAAGACAATCCAACATGTTGAATATGCTCAATTTTAGATTGAAGCGGTCCGACGTTTTTCATAACACACCACTCAGGCAGGATGATCGGTTTGGATTATCGCAGTAACAGTCTCAGCACTCGGAGCATTCTAAGCTTGTCATAAAGGGAAAATCGGGGCAAAAATTTTTAAATTGTGTCATTGACAGCCACCACCTCCACCCGCCAGTAAAACTGTCGAGCCTTGACCGGTCCGCAGTGATAAAAAGGGACCACTTTTTTAGGGAATAAATATGAGTGTTAAAATTTCCTTGAATTAAAACCTGGAAACATTGTAAAGCATAAAACTAAAACTTTAAAAAATAAAAAACCAAGAGGAAAGTAAAGCTTTATTCTGTAGACAAACCCTCTTCGTGGTGGCAAGAGGCGGCGGCTGGACACCATTGAGCAACATGCTGGTCAGCAGTTTGGACACAAACGTTTTCTTCAGGTGGATGTTGATGAATCCTGGACAATAAAGCAGAGAAATGAGGCGACGCAGCCACAGTGAAAACAAACCAGCAAACAAAAAGCTGCTTGGTTTAAAGAAAAGTGAAAATCTGGAGAACAACCAGACAAATTATTCTAAAATATTTATTTTTGCAATTCTTTAATTTAAGGACCATATTAAAATTGAGCAACTTCAGAAAAATGTACTGAAAAGTACTGAAATGATCATAAGACCATTAACAGATTTTTTTCTAGCATTTCATTTATTTTACTGCTTAATTTTCAAAACTTAATTTTTTTTAATTAAATCAACTGTGATTTACATTACAGCTTTAAATCTTAAATAAAAGGAAGCGCGTCTGAAAGCGATAAACTCAGAGAGGTTCTGATCTCAGATCTAGCTCCTACCCGGTCCGGCAATTTCCGTCCTCTGGATGAGTTCGTTATCTGGCAGATTCTGGACAATCTTCTCAGCGATTTCCCTTGGGTTCACCTTTGTCCCTTTCGCTTTCAGCATCTGAGAGAAAATAGTCAGATAGGATTTGTATTTAAAAGATTCTAAACATCAGGACTAGAAATGCCAATTCAGGGTTTCCCCCAGTGTATTATAAGCCTGGCCGCCCGCCATGCTTTACTAGCCCCGCCG
Organism: Micropoecilia bifurca; assembly: GCA_903067075.1. Classification (NCBI taxonomy): domain Eukaryota; kingdom Metazoa; phylum Chordata; class Actinopteri; order Cyprinodontiformes; family Poeciliidae; genus Micropoecilia; species Micropoecilia bifurca. The sequence continues at coordinate 2,022 of CAEGAF010090899.1, read as the reverse complement.
CCAGGCTAACCGTTGCTTGTTTATGTTTCTAAGCCGGGCTGCAAGCATCTCTTTTGTCTTAGCATTTCACTAGCAGAGCAGATTTATTCCTAAAGGATAGGTTTATAATAGATGGGTTTATAGTTTATGCATTTAAAGCCGACAGCGTGTGGACCAATCACACAGCTGGCTTCTCTGCGCTTTGCCTCGCGCTGCCGCTGCTTTGCCTCAGCGGGATCACGAGCGCCTCCTTTCACTCAAACTGGACACAGGCTGACCTGTATGGATATTTACATCAACCTAAAAGAATTATGAATTATGATCCTAGAGAACTCTAGGTAAGAGCACCTCCCAACCCCATTAAGGGATAAGGGTGTAGAAAATGGATGGATGGAATTCAGCTCGTTGTGAAGTGGTGAGAATATCTTTGTAAACGAACAATTATGTGCGGCGTTTACATCTCAACACGCTGCCCAGAGTGTGGTTCTGTGTCCGTCTCCAATGTAAAGTTTCTGTCTGTGGTCCCGGTTGGCCGGACCGTCTGTGGATAACAAGCAGTGCTAGCCTCATCATGAAGGTTCAGCTTTCGTTCTCTCCTCGGAGTCACATATCACGCTGATTTTATATTATTTTATTATTATTTTTAGTATTATTTTTCCGGTTACACGATGCATCAAACCATTTGAAATGTGTTGGCTACTTAGAGTTAATATGCTGCCGCACAGAGATCTGAGAAACTCGTCCCATAAACTCAACCAACCAGAATAGTTTCTGTGACGATTATTGAAAACTCAACAGACACAAAATGAAAGAGCTACTCAAGCCACATTAGCAGCATTTAATTAAATCTCCCGTTTGTTGCGCATCTCTGCGTAGTGCAGCAGATTACAGGGCCGGTCCAAGGCTGTATGAGGCCTTGAGCAGAATTTGCTTTACGGGCCCCTTTTGTTCCTAAAAATATCAGCACCTCTAACAGCTTCTGTGTTAGATTTAGTGAAATATGGGAGAAGGGAGTAGTTTAATTGGCCAGCCTAAAAAGGTATTTGTAAATTCAAAGATTAGACTCCCAGCATCAGATTGTTGCTATGGTAACAAAACAATCCAACTATGAATATTGTTCTTTTACATTTTACAAAGTAAACTTGCCAGCTCCTTAAAATCTTGGATATAAATGTTAAACAATTTAAAATCTTTTAATTTATGTATGCCTTAAACAATTAAATCAAATTTAACAGCATTGATAATTTCAATAAACAAGTGTTACATTTATGCATCTTTGGTCTGTTTTAAAATATTAGTGTTTATGGGGCCCCTGAAGCCCTGATGGAGCCGCTGACCTAATTTGGATTAAACAGAAGTTCAAATTTGTTGTTTTTAGACTAGTTGTGGGTTTAAATAACATTTTACAGGAGATATTTTCCCGTAACATATAATTACACAGTAATACTCTTGCATTTCCTGTCAACTTTACATCTTTTAATACATAAACATGGTAGACCGCCGGGCTTAGCAAGTTTTCTTGGGGAAACCCTGCAATTGGTGGTTTATTCCACTGAGAATTAGTTCCAATCAATTAGCTAATAATGTTCGCTTAGGCCTTCTCTTAGTGATGTAGTTTTGGCCACCATAAACAGAGTCGCCACTGGTCATCATGAGGTGTTGATACAGAAACAAAAATGGCAGGGCAATATCACTACGGGAAAGAGAAATGGTCCCAACAAAGTTCAGTGTGGGATGGAAAATGCACTTTTTCTGTTTTGAAATATAAACTCTAGACTAGCGATTCTCAACGTGGGCGGTACCGCCCCCCAGGGGGCGTTTAGAGGATGGCAGGGGGCGCTGGCAGACATTTTTACAAAAGTGGGGCGCTGGGATGCCTTTGGTCGAAGGTAAACTTTACACCTTAAATGCACAACAATACCAGTTTAGGCTTTGAGCAACTTGGTAAAACTGTATTGTGTAACATTAAATCATGTTTGGCTGCAACTGTATCGATGGCAGCTCTTCTTCTATTCAGTGTTTGTAGCTTCTGTTAGCTTCTTG
>CAEGAF010090885.1:0-27129 GCA_903067075.1 Micropoecilia bifurca | reverse complement strand
TGTGTGTGTGTGTGTGTGTGTGTGTGTGTGTGTGTGTGTGTGTGTGTGTGTGTGTGTGTGTGTGTGAGTGTGTTGTGAGAGAGAGAGTGCGCGTGTTTTCATAGTGGGAAGTCACACAGGTAGCCAACTCTCACTGACGGCGGTTCCCTTCGCGGTACGCAGTGATACGATGATGTTTAGTTTGTGAAGTGTATATGTATCCCTCTAGCGGCTACACTTTAAACAATCCTACACTCGCACTCGTCGCACAACAGGACATCATTATACCAGGAGGTATAAGGGGCATAAAGTCCGATCTAAGCCCGATTATGTTTGTAAAAAAAAAAAAAAAAAGGTTTTGTGTGGTGTCATTAGTCACAATTTACATTGCTTATTTATCACTCTCAGCACTTATTAAAATTGTTGAATCTAAAACTGAGAGGTTAAGAAAAATGCTATACTTAAGATTTAAACAACAAAAAAGACAAAGTAGTGATCTAGAAGAAGAAAAGCTATTCTCAGTAATGTTCTCTTTAGAAACTAAACAGCTTGTTTTGGTTAAATTTTGATTTATGGGTTAATGGATTAGCTAATATTATTTAGTTATGTTGATTGACTTAAGTTGGCAACAAAAAAAGCCCCTTAAACTCAACTTCTAGTCATCTTTGCCTCTTAATCAAACAAATCAAGGCAACTGAGAAACAAAAGTTCAGTAATAAAGATGGAAAATTCCTTTACTTTGTCCATGCACATAATTCATACCTCTACATTGTATGACATGCCTTTAGTGCCATAATTACTGCGCTCTCAGCTGTGGCTACTTCCTTGACATAAGAGGCTAAATCCATACGGAATCCAGCTGCTGATCTGATGTTGGCACTGTAACTGAGCGGCTGGCGAATGAGAAGGAGACTTTTGTAACTTTACAGAGGCTAGTGACTAGCATGCCTGGTCACCAACCGAATTGGCTTCTTCCTCTGCTGTCTATTAGCACAGATAGCATTAGCTACTCACTCAACAGTGCCGATCTATCATTAATCGGATCAGTAACTGGCTTTGGAAAGGATATAGTGCTCTGTGACAAGTAATTAGCCTCTGTTGGGTGCGCAATAGTTTTAATTACAGCACTAAAACTGTGTTATAATATGGAACCAGAACATATGGCATGATTTTAGTACCATAAATTGCACAATAATCATAATTATGGCACTAAAACTACCCCATAATTTTGTACCCACACATTGTCATTTTAGCCCTTCACGTCTCCTGTTTCACAACTGTAGTTGAACCTTTTCCGTTCTCTTAACCCAGTGAATTTTGCTTTATTTTTAATGTGGTAAAGTATTTTGATAAATTATGGAGATATATATTCATAATATTGCTGGAATCTCACATATAATTGAAACTATGGTGTTTTCTGAAGACAGCCTAAATATGCGTGTTTGGGCCAGTCGACTCATTAAATCTGACAATTTTCTCCTCAAAGCATTTCTGCTCGCATACGTTGTGTATTGGAATACATTGATCAATTTCCCTCCTGGTAGACAGTAGATATTTTTTTAAAAATTGTTCCACCATGAACCCACAAAGACAAAGCCGTGACTGAGATAGATCGGTCTTTCACAAATCATGAATCAAGTGGGTGATATCCAACACATGTGAGCTTTCAGCATTATTGAGAAACGTAAGAGACATGAACTAAAGCCCTAAACGGCTAAACACTTGTGATCTTTTCTTGAGTAAATTGCAGTTTCCCTTTTTTCAAAAAACTCACTTGACCATATGCAGGAGTCTGCAACTCCAATCTTCACAAAACTAAGGCAATTTTGTTTTATTTTTTTTTTTTTTGCATAGCGCTCTGTTTCAATTCAACCGAGTTCCATTCAAACGCATTCTTGTTCTGCAAAGTTGGGTCTGTTCATGAGGGCTCTCACCTGACCAAAACCTGATCAACTGGACAAGGGATTTATGTCTATTAAAGCTATAAACAGAATTGGTGAGCCTGATGGAGTCCAGCAGCAAATGGGGAAAAGTCTGACTCATTACTAGTAAAACAAATCAAGCTCTCGCCTGTTTATAGAGGTAACAAATGGTCCTAATTGGCCCAAGAACCCACAATCTCTCACAGAACACCATTTTCAAGCAACCAATACAGTTTACTAAGTTCACAAGATTTTTAAGGAAGAAAACAATTAGCAGACTCCAGAAAATTACTACTCCAACTTAAAGTAACTAACTCAAAAAGCTCGCAAATAATTTTTGTTGTTTGGCAACAACTCCAGGGAGTTAGTTTCATTATTGAATCCAATCAATAAAATACACACATCCACACACACACACAGTGTATAATTTTTTTAAGACAGCCAAGTAATGGTTCAATAACGTCTTTTATAAATTATTTCAAATGTATACAGCGTTCCAGTTTTTCATTTGAAACAACTTGCTAGATTTTACAATGTACATGAACTGTTTCGTTCTTTTCTCATGTCTATGTCTGCCAAATGTTGAAAAAGTGTGTAAGTTTCAGGTTGACTCACTCGAGCATTCTGATGTTTACCGACTATCACTCTTGACAGATGCGAATTTCAAAATCAAACACTGAGACAATACTTTCAAGCCTTTGAGCTTGGTGTAAAAACCTTTCAAAGGCCCAAGCAGCTAACTGAAAGCAAAACTTTTCTTTTTCTATACAATGTTTCTGTTAAACTGCAAATGACAGAAAAACATACAGAAAAACAAAACTAGCTTTGCATTCAGAAACATTCAGACAGCTGAAATCTTCCCGTTTCCTGTCTGTTCTCCTCCTGTTGTTTATAGCAAATTGTGTGTGCAGACAGCTAAAAGCTGCCACCAACCATAAAGAGAAGAAGGAACAAACATTAAATATTTACTTTCTTCCTCATATGGTCTTGTGACTTTTGAGCCACATATTTCTTTTTGTGTCCCAGGTGTTGGTGGGTGGAGTGGCAGTGGGGAGGTAGAGACATAGAGAGGACGTTTGTTAGTTTAAAAAGTGTTTGAAAGTTGCTGCAGGAACACCTTAGGAAATAATTACGGACTTCAAGTACATCTAAAATAAACATTGTATATAAAGTCGTGTGGTACATTCTCCTTTGGGTGATTGTCTTGAACACTTCCTGTAAAATGGTTTCCTTTTGAATTTGAACTCTTCTCTTTGGGTCAGTCAACACTTTACATTATAAAAATTAATACCCAGAAAACCCAATTACTTCACAAAGAAATACCATGTATCTTTACATGCTCAAATTATGGTTTCTTCTGTTATTTAAGGTCTCGGTTAACTGTTTATGGATGACATCAACCAACCCATCTATGGCCAGACCAATCATAATTTCAATATATCAAACAGCTTTCCACCCATAGCTCTTCTATTAGCAAGTCGTGAAACGCTTTGATGTCTTCTTTTGTAAACGGGCCGATTGTTGGTTATTTGTGGACCCAGGAAAGCAACATCCCACTTTAACCCGACAACCTGTGACGTTCTAATCCACATAACCCACAAGCAATTTTGCAAATCGCATGGCAGATCCGAGTTCGTCCACAAAGTGCAGACCACCATCAAAGAAGCGTCACATTAAGATCAGATGGGGGCAAGAGTGAAAAGGACAAACTCCTCAGATAATCCTTTGTGAAGGAAAGAATCCCAAACTGTGCTTAAAATGTATGGTAAACGGCAATGAAATCTACTGGCTCTTTTTTAAAGTGCAATATGTTAAAGCGTGACGAAAACATTATAAAAATTCCCCTAAGAGAAAGAGTAACACAAACTAAATCAAAACTATGTTATGGATTAATCTATGTTTACTATATTAATGGTAAACTACATATTTAGCATGAAATAAAGAGCTATATCTGTAAGTGACACTGTTAGGATTATCTGCATTAAAAATCTGAATCCCCGCCATACTTTTGGCTCCCCCCGCCCACTGTGCCACTCACTTTTGACCCAGTGGGGGATTACATCTGTGATATCACAAAAAGGAACAGCCTGATAAAGTGGGTAAATATACGAGCGCACAGATTTCATTGCAAATCTGCATGTGCGGTAGCATGCCGGACATTTTTCTGACATTGGTTTCGATTGTCTCGTTGGCGTTCCGCTTCTCAATCCTGCCCATGCAGTCTCTTGATCACTTGTGATAAACGTTATTTGCGGTCCTCTGCTGTAATCCTGCTACATCATCCAAGTGAGTGTGGAGAAGTGCAAGTCAAATGTGGGGGAGAAAAAAAAAAGCGCAGTCCTATAATCCATTAATGCATTCAGTTTAATCTGTACCGTGGCTGTTCTAGAAAGAAAATCTAAGTACCTTGTGTTGATTATCGTAGCTGAGCTCTTGTTAAAATAAAACATAATGGCATGTCTTAATAAAACTTTGTAAATTAGGCTGGAATTAGTATATTCATGGGAACTGTTGAGCATTTAGCGAAGAAAAGCTTTAGTCTCACCCAGAACTTAGTAAGGTGGTCGCTATTTCTAAATATATCGAGGTTACAAAAATATCCATTAAAGCACTTAAGAGTATTATCCCATTGTACCGACAAACAGATACCAGCCTGAGTTTTCCAGGCTTCCGTGAAAACTGGCACGCATGCACTTTCCAGTAAAAAGAAAGCACTGGCTGACATGGAGGTGTGGTTCCTACTTTAGCACAGAATATTTCTACTACTGAAAATGCATATACGTGCAAGAATAGGGGTTAATCTTCTCTTAATGCCTGTGACAGCTGTCATTAATATGTGCTCAGCGTGGAAGAGTAGCGTTCAGCTGGACAGAGGCATAATATAAACTGAAGACGGAATCTGATTTTTGCTGCAGTTTGAATGTGAAATGGTGATTTGACAGAAAATAAGATTATTACTGACTTGCAGCAAATCTGTCATGCTTGTGAGTGCAATTTTCTCACTGTGTAGAAAAATATTTTTCTCAGGCTCTGGAGTTTAATATCAGATTAATTCCTCAAAAAAATAATAGAAATGATCCACTCTTGTGAAATTATGTAGCTTCAACAATGACATAAATTATATATACATACATATATATATATATATAACTACTTTTTTTTCTTTTTACTTGTGTGGTCTAATAAAACGTTCGGTTTTTTGTGTGGTTCTGTGGCGTCACCAGTGGTTGTCTCAGGGAAACGTATTCTCACCTCTTGGTGTACATGCAAAATTCTATCTGTAGCAGAAAATCAAAAGTACAAATCACTCATCACATGGAAAACTCCATCCACAAATGAAAGAAGCTGGTTATAGTTGATGGGGAGATTTATGGAGCCGTGCAACGTTCTTAAATCACAGGTTTCTCCCGTCTAAACCAATAAAGGATACCGCATCAATGACCAAACTGGAAAGCTGTGGTGGAATATCCATAGGGATAATCCACATGGAGTGGAGAAAAACTCCATGTTGATTATTCTCACACTTAAAAGTGACCAGACTAGACACAGTCTTAATGATAATAGAATGTGCATTATGCATATAAAAGTAAAGAACTGCTTCAATAATTCGATTTTTATACAAGCCTTCCACAGTCTAGTAAAAATTGCCTAAGTTATGCAAGTTCATTGGTTCATTTTCAAAATGCCAGCGTTCTTCAGAAAGAAAAAAGTAAGTACATGAAGGCAACATGAAAGAAAAAGAAAAAAAAGGACTTCCAAAGTATTTTTGGAGAGATTCTTGACAAAATATGAATTGGCATTGAACAACATAACATATCACTGCCTACATGTGTAAATATGCATATACACTGCGGTTCGCAAAGCAAGTGAGGCTTGCCCTTGGTTTAACTCTGGTGTTTTTACGGGGAAGAGCTCCATGTGCAGGAGTGCGGAGTACGGCACAGTCAGCACACCATCGCTTACCACCACTACTGCCCCTCCGTCTAGACTTTAGAACACATCCATATGGAGATAGTTAGAAAGCTCATTAGACTGCCTACTTGAAATACAGTTGCAGTGACGCTTGTCCATAAAAATACACAGTAGACTGGTTTCTGCAGTGGCATTAACCAGGTTGAGGTATCAAGCCCCCCCAGGAATGACAACAGTCTTGGGCACAAATTGATGTCTCAAATTTTCCAGGAAAGGAGTGGAACTTTAAATTATTTTTTGGAAGATATCAGGAACCCCTTGCTTGAGCTTGTCTAATGCAACAGACGCGATGAAGACTTGAAAAATGTTAAGCGAACGCAATATTCACTCACCTTATGGATTCTCCAACTGTTCTTATTTGTTTCCAAGTTAATTTGTTCAAACGTAAATGTACCTTTGTTCCAGTAAGAAATGGACAGGGAATTAGTTTAGGTCAAAACAAAAAAATAGATATTCCAATAAGTTTAATTAGGGTTGCTGAATGTTTGTTAATCCTCATTGGAAAATGATTTTTCTATTGCTATGCATAGGATCTCATTGTTTATTCAAATGATATAGCAAACAATTCAACAATAAAAATGTTCTCCTCTGAGGTTGATTCTTAATACCTCTTATCAACAATCACAGTCATTATTAAAACTTTTTCTGTCTCACTGAATCTATTTGAATACATGAGAAATAAAGCTACATAAATAACCGCATAGAAGCCCAAACAACCAGTCCTACACTAATCAAGTGGCTAACAACAAACTTGAGAACCCATTGAAGCAATTTAGTATGTATAAGAAAAATAATTGTAAATTAATTAAACAGAGAGATGCTGAACTCCGGATAAACTCTGAATCTGCCAAAATAAACATAAATGTTTTAGATGTCCATGCTGAATCTAATTTTAATAAACCTTTCTATTTGTTTTTAAAAGGACAGTAATTTTTTCTGCACTACCTTTACCCCATACTCAAATAAACCTAAAGTGGGGTTCAAATGAATATGTTAGGAGCCATTTTACTTTACACTCCATTGAACCTTATTCAATGGTAACAGACCATGCATGTACTAATAGATCCTTCAAAGTTAATAGTAATAAATCTCAATAATTCTAAAATGGTGGACGTAAAGACGTAGCTTTTAGTAACTTCAATGTGTATTTTAAGTTGTTTGAGTATTATCTTTGAGAGAAGCTTGAACAATCCCTCTGAAAAACAACCCTGTTATTCTTTCAAGTGATTGAATGATATGTACTCAAAGGAATGTCAAAAAAAAATCTAACACAAAATCTTAAAGTAGTCTTTATTTATGTAGCGTTAACTCTCAGTCTTGCTCATGCAACAAAAATACACAGTTTTTGATAATTGTTTACTATTTATGGAGGAGACAAGTTTGTATTTTTATATAAATAAATACCATTTAAAATTACAAGATGCATATGGGTCAAAATAAGGGATTATTTTCAAACTATTTTTTTCTGGGTGTATTAATAATTTGGGACCTTTCTGTTTTTGTCTTCATGTTCCCATACTGCTGTGAACACCAAAAACCTGCTCAGCAGCATTGTTTTTAAATTGGCGTGTACACGTGTGTTTCTTATCAATTTTACTGTTTTCAATTTGACTACAGTTGACAAAAAAATTTTTATTGTTTATGTTCTTTGTTGTTTGCATAGAGCCTGTGGAGTTTTGCACGTTGGCATGAGCTTGCGTCGAAAAAATGCACGCGCTTTCTTTGTTTTCCAAAAAACGAAAACTTCATGTATACAAAGAGACTCAACGCTGTGTTTGATTCCCTCAGAAGTCCCCCCCCCCTTTGCCTCGGCTCGGGGTTGAAAAACCACGTCAAAACCAAAATCAAACAACATCTCCATGTACAGCTGCAGCCCTGACAAAATTATAACCAAAGACAAAAAAATTCCAAGAATGTCTAGAATCCACCTGGTCAACAACATCTCTAAAACGCAGCTCGCTTTGTGAAGAACATGCCTTATTTGCCTTGCTTGGATCACAAGCAATCAGCATGCTTTGTGGAGTGCGTAAACAATGGCGGGGTGCTGCGGTGCAACTGTGATGTCGGGAAATGAAGCACAATGAGCCAAGCGCAATGTGTTTAGTATAATGCTAAAGTCAGTAAGCAGAAAAAAAAAACAACAACAAAAAAAAAAAACACATGCTGCAGCATAAGACAACAACGCATAATGCAACATTGAGATGAGCAAACAATAGGCACGTGCTGATTCGGAGTCAACAATGCAAAACACTGCACCTTAATGTGTCTGGGCTGAACAATGTAAAAGCCGATTATGCAAATTGGGGTTATCGAGGGCATTGCAATCTAACAATGGCGCCAAGTTGATTGGACTGTGTTTGTGTGTGCATCTGTGTGTCTGCACAACCCATTCCCTTGGGTTTCGTTTTTTTTTTTCCCCCACAGTTGCCCTTCCCCAAAACCTCTATCCCATGGCCTTTTTACTGAGGCCTCATTATGGAGGCCGCTGTCAATCGGTAGGTCAAGGGTCATGGCAGAGGTTCACATTGATCAATACCCCCCAGTCTGATCAATCAACTTGCCTTTTCATTTCTACCAATAGGATACCAGCTTGCATCAAAACAATAGAGTGAGAGGAAAAAAGAATGTCAGAAAGAATTAGGATAGGGAGAACAAGCCCGCCTCGCTGAACCCATTCCAGCAGCTTCTTCCCCCCCAAACTTTGGAATGACATTGCCGAGGACACTGATGACTGGCGTGCGTCATCATGATGCACCTGTAATGCCCTTGGTTTTTTTTTTGTTTTTTGTTGTTTTTTTTTCTGTGTTTGTTTGCTCCAGATTCCAGACACTTTGTGGGAAATTTGGACGTCTTGCTACATGGCAATTTGTTTCCCATGGCCAGACTCCTACACTGATTATCTTCAGCATTTCTCTTTTTTTTATTGTTAATGTTTGTAGGATACATTTATATTGAATCCTTGTAGTACGTTTGTTACTCGATAAAACGAGTAAAACAAATAAAGTACGCAAATACATAAGTATGATTACATTTATAAATACCCCCCCCCCCCACCCTATGTTTCACATTTCCAAATTACAACACACAAAAAGCCTTTTAGCACTGGCAGACCTTAGAAAATTCCAATGAGCCATTGGCTTTAATCATCAAACAGGCTTAATAAAAGGGGTCATTTTTCAGTATCCTCGGAAATTATAATTGCTCAGTGTGTATTTTGCCAAGGAATTATTCTCCCTAAGGTATAATTCCAGCCACCAAGTAGTTACAAATCATGGAAATGAGATGACGGTATATAGAAGAGAAAGCCATTCAATGCTAAATCATTAAAAATGTACTTTCTTTCCTCCACCCCACAGCAACACTTGGTTCGCATGAGATTAGCCTTCTGAAGGCCAAATACGAACAGTGAGCTGTGATAACCTATTCAAAGGTAAATATACTTCCATTTAAATTAGAATAGATCCTATTAAGACATTAGAGGCATGCAATCATGCGAGATGAAAAAAGAGTAACATGAAATAAACAATAATATGATCAATACGTTTTAGCAATGACTATTAAGCAACACAATCTGTGCATCAGCAACACTTCAGTACATTTTATTTTAATTAAAAGTAGTGCATGAATGTGAAAAGAAAGCAGTCCATGAATTTTGTCTTTAAGAACAAGTCCTGTTTGTGAAAAGCCATGGATATCCAGATCAGATGAAGCAAAAGGCAGACTCCGTCCCCACAGCGAAACATAACGGTGGCAGCATTATGCTGTGGGAATATGGTGTTCATTTATCAGGGACAAGGAAGTTGGATTAGAGTTGGTGAGAAGTGCTCGGTGCTAAATAAAGTGGAATCCTGGGAGAAAATCTTTGATGACATGTACTTGTGGAAGGGCAGAGGTTAACTGACGTCTGGAGTTTTAGGGTGTTTTCACACCTGACTTGATTCAGTTGGGGACCAAAATGGCAACATTTGTTACATTTTCAGCTGATGCAATTCATTTTCACACTGCACCGTGTCAAGCATATCAAACCCTTTGAGCAGCCAGTTTACCTCCTCACCTGTGGTGCCACTGCACCGAAGAAATTATTCAAAATCCTCTGATCAAGACACTGACCACAACTTTCTTCTTCCTGAAATCTAAGCAAAAATGGAGACTCATCAGATTGTAGCGATTGTAGGATTTCTCTTTGGCACAAATACCAAACCAACACTCTTCAACTGTGTGGGCTCAGCACAAACCTCTTCCCCCACTAGTCCTGGACATAAGCATTTGTTTTGGTTGTATTTATCCAAAGAAATCTTTGTTTTAGTTCCTTTGTCCTTCCTGCTTTTGGGGCAGTTTCCTGTTCACTTAGCCTTCACATATACATTTGAAATGCATCAGAGTTCACATCAACCAAACTGAAACCCAAGTTTTTAGGTGGACAAGAATTCGCTTTTTTTTTTGTCCAAATCAGAGTTTAGCTCCCCAAACAAGTGGTTTACTAGGCAAACAAACTAGCGTGTTCGTTAACTCAGGATGGGCCTTTTTGCACTGTAACTGGTATAAAGAAAGGAGCTAAGATGTGTTATACTTGGGGTGCATTCACACCAGAAATGGTCTTCGGAGTTGGCAAATGGGTTCTGCAAACTGAATAAGATGAGATACTCTACATCCCCCTACCCACAAAATGCTGGCAGCAGCATCGCCAAGCACAAAGCAGCAGATGGCGCACGCCTTCAGTTCAATCAGAATATGCAGGAGTAGCGTTAGCAACATTACACTAATGCCCGACAACGGTGGCTCGTGAAGAAAATAAAAACATTTTCTGTTGTTGGTTCAGATCGAGGCTGGCCTGTATTCACACCAGAAGCGAACCGTACCAGGGATCATTTGGAAGAGTTAGAACTTGATTTAGTTGTAACTGTAACACGGTAGATGTTTTAGCTTAGTAGCCATCAGCACAGCCCCAGGGACCACATGTTACAATCATTTGGTGGAAAGTTTTAAAAGGTGCAGCAAAAGGTGACATGAAACTGAACGGCTTTAAGACTTCACATAATTACAAAACTAAAAATATAAGGACACTTAAAGTCAATTTAAAAAAAACATTATATCCAAAAGAATATAATACATTTCGACAGCATGGTTGCTACATTATACTTTGTAATAATTTGATAGGTTTCAATAATAAATAAATAAATAAAACCCTGCACTGATTGTAGTATTGTGTAATCTGATTGCCCAATCCTGTAAACGTCATCTGCTCCAACATATTGTATCATTTATGAAATAACGCTGAAGTGCATTTGAGAGATCCATGAGAAGCCCCAAGGATCCGCATTTTTGGTTTCCTGTGAGTAAAAAAAAAAAAAAAAAAAAAGTGAGTCAAGTGTGTGGTGTGAGTGCACGCGTATTACATGTGTGTGTGCAGGTGTGCGGAAGGGAGCGAAGCAGGCAGGTGAACATAGAGGTGTACTGGGTACCTTTGAGGTCAGGGTCTTTGTGGAGTGTTAGCTGTAACGACACCTGACAGCAACTAGGTGGATTTGCCCTGGCAGTTCTGTACATTCGTGTCACTACTGATAAAAGTCAGCACCCACTGAACAGGAGAAACCTCCATCCCAGTGCCACAGGGTCCTCCATGCAAGACAAAAGAGAGGACGATGGGAACACTTCCTTCCTTCTGTACATACCTGTCCCTCCGATGCTCACTGGGCAGAGAAGTTGCGACAGCTCCGATGATCCTTGGTTGATCGGGAGTGGAAGTGCCAACTTTGCGAGTTCCACAGGTGGAAGGAAAGCTGCATGACAGCAGACAAATTGAGCATGGGAAATGAAACCTGGATGCTGCTTCTTTAGTTGTACAACAGCCAAGGGCAAAAAGGAAGTCTGTGAAACTTTCCCTGCTCATTTTAAGCCACATATATTCTAGCGGGTAAAGCAAAGCGTGTAATCTCATGGTATGAGATTTCCCTTTAGTTGGACGCATGCTAATCTTGCTCTTGATATCATTCTAATTTAAACAGCCATACTAACAAAACCTACATTTTCTTACTTTTTTTTCCCCCAGATCTGATGTTTTTTATTTGTAGTTTTAACACTGCATTGCCTTCATGTCCGTTTTCTTGAATCATTTAAAGCCTACACTGCCACCTAATGTTCACAAACTGTCTTCTAGAGGGAACCTCCTTGACACTCTGTTGCTCCGGGGTACGCATTATTGCTCTATTGCACTCAGTCAACATTTATTTCAGAATGTGGTGTTAAATTGAAAAACCTATTTTTCTCTAGCTTTGGATATGTAAAAAGGTTGTGTCTGGGTTTCTATGAGAGCATGCAGATTTGAAATTTCTCCATAACCCTGAACTAAGCGGAAGTAATTGTCCATTAAGTTATTTTCTCCTATTTTTCTTCTCTTAATAACAGAAAATGAGGACTGGGTCCTAAGCACTTTCTAAGTAAAAAACAAACTTAGCACGTCACATCAGTAATTGCTTGAAGAAAAACTTCACTGTCAACAGTCAACAGTGGGCTACGTTGTATGCGTGTGGTGGGTGAGGGGGCTGGTGTGGCAGTAGACAAAGAGCTGGTAAGAGGGGGGGAAATGTGGACACATGCTGCAAATTAGGCTTTAAGCAAGGAGCCCCTTATTTCCTTATGTTTACAGCAACAGAGGAGACGTGAGTGCAGGTGTTCCTGCATGGCTGCACCTCAGAGCACTTTAGGGACCGACTGACCTGGGTGTGAAGGGAGGGACCACGACAGCAGCCTATGAAGAACACAGACAAACTTTTTTTTGTCCCACTCCCCCCCTTCCTCCCCTCCAGCCCCCACACAGCATCCGTAGCCCCCTGAGGAACCTTTGCATGCACTTCTAAGCGGCTTCTGCGTATACGCTCGCTGTGGCCAAGCTTCAAAGGTGGCCGTTTTTTTCGGGGTTTTTTTTGTGTAAAGCCTGTTTTCACTCGACACGTGTCTGACGTCCACCTATGTCAGAAACTGTGGAAGGCTTCATTTTTTTCCTGGAGGTGAAATTATACTGGGGGGAAGCAAACTGAATTCTACAGGAGTAAAATCTCAAATGTCACGAGGTTCTCTTACGCTGCTTTTACAGTATTTATACTGCGACAGTATTTATATCTCCTACATCTTTTTCTACTTGCCACCGTTAAGTTTACAACTCTTAAGTTTAGTTGTATTTTTTTATGTAAATACAAGGTTTGCAACTTTTTCTTTTACAAATTAAAGTATAAAGAGTGCGACATGCCTTCATATGTGTGACATGAGGTCCTTAGATAAAACCCAGCTTGTAATATTTGATGTGGGTACAAATATAATTTAAAAAAGACCCACTATGCGTAATTGAATAAGTCAGGATAGGTCTGTGGGACATACGAAACACAATCATTACAATTTTTGAAAAAAAAAAAAACACATCAGATCATGGGATTTCACCAGCTCATTCTGTCTATTTTGAGCTCCTTTGACAATCAGCTGTTTTAGGGCTGTGCAAGTGCTGGCCATGCCTCCAGCTCTGTTTTGTTGTTTCTACAATAACTCTTTAATTAAATAACTTACAACAATATTCAGTGTTCCTTTGGGAACAATAAAGTACGTTTGAATCTAATTTCCTCTTTATACACATGAAAACGTCTGCAAGCAGACGTGCATTTGTACAACCGGTACATCTTTGACCTTGAGTAAGGTCCAGAGGCAAAAGAAGTGGAGTCTGCTGCAGCAACCATCAAAAATGCAGCAGGCAGTTTCTGCATAAGTGAAACTCTCGCAGTTTTAGGAAGGGTCAGTTGAGGTTTTTTGCACTGCACGGGATCATTCACGAGTGAGGGGAGGAAAAAATGGGAGACCAACAGATGAATTGTTGCGACTGCTGCACCGGTCAGATGTGGTGAAGAGAAAGCGGCGCCGAAAGGCACCGCAAGTTAAACGCAAGGGAAAACTTTCAGGGAAGCGCAGCTCTTGAGCTTCGTCTTCACAGAAAACAGAGAACAAAAAGGACAAACAGATTACACACAAAAACCTTTATACAAGAACTACAGCAAGCTTAGCATATTGTCACACAGAAGTTTAAACTTTATTCACACATAACATACTACAGAGGGTAATGTATTCAAGAAACATTGAATAGCGCTGTCATATATGTCACAGGAAAAAAAAAGAAGAAAAAAATCAAAACCAAAAAGACAACCGTTTCTTTGCCGTTATATAAAAATATTGTTGCTACAAAAGTATAAATTAGGTTTACTAATAAGACAACTCAGATCTGAATCTACACAGAAGTCTGCTGCCAAAGTGCGATAAAAAGACTAGCTGAACAGAATCCAACATACTATTTTTTTTTTTTTGCATTTTAGCTGAGTATAAAAAGGAAGAAATGCCTGTAAAATAGGATGAAAGCAACACCGAGTTCTTAACCTGAATTAATTAACTAGTTAAACAGATCTCCATGTTAGCAGTCATATACCACAACTTCACAACTGAACTTTTTATTATCTGAATAAGTTAAACCCCTTAAACAAAAGAAAACTTACAACTGAGTTCAGCGTTTCTAGTATAAGTATCTAAGCTGACTTTTTCTATTATATCAAAACTTTCTGAAATGCTACTGTAGAAAAAAGAGGTATAATGTTATTGGTGCTCCCCACGTTTTCTCTTGAATGAAGGCGCCCCCTTGTGGCATAAAAACAGCAGTTCTCCTGTATTTACAGAGTCAGTTTCTGAAAAGGGATGTCAACCTCTAAACACCAACCAGAAAACAGAATAGCTACTTCCACCTTGAGAGGCAGAAATTCAGTCAGAGTACCTTAAAGTAACATCATGTCAGAGACAGAAGGATTCATTTTTATCTGATGAGAAACACTGGTTAATAATATTATATATGGTTACTCTTATCAAAAGCATGCATATCTTAGTTATATTTTTCATTTAATCAACAAAAAAAGGAATACTATTTCTAAGAAAATTTAATTTCTTGTCAACAATGGCATTTTGTCCCAGAGCATATCCTATTGAAAAACGGAAAGAAAAATAAAAGTGAGAAAAATCCCTTCATCAGTGAACCCAGGAAAACTGTTGAAACCAGCAACCATGTACATAATTTTGACCGTTTCTTAGATCTAACCCACATTTCAATGAACTGATTTCTGAAAATCTCAATACTGCCTTCTGAGTGCTGAGGTAAAACATTGGATTGGAACTTGAAAAGTGTATTTCAAACAGATTTTACAGTCATTTTTTTTCTTATTTTTTTTTCTTAGCTTTTTTTTTTATTAAAATATAATAAACAAAATCAAAATATTCTAAGAAATCATAAAGTGGGGCTAGGGAGGTAGGGGTGACAAGGCCTTTAGGAACTTGGGAGAAAGAAAATCTACAGTCTACTCAAAAAAATATGTAGATAAACAAAAAGTTTGCTAAGCAAATCCTCGGATCTTTGTCTTTTTTTAAGTGTTTCATAAAATTAAAATCAGTCAAAAGGGGGGAAAAAAGAGTTTGAAAACTAGTACTGATGTGAAATTCTTATAAAAGATGAATCAGTTTCTTTTTTTTCTTTTGGCTTTACAAACGTGTTACTATTCCCACAGATGTATTTTCATTTGCTGCACACTTACATTCACTTTAAACAAAACAGCCCTGCCTTTAGCCTTCCGATGATCACTGCGAACTGCAGTAGTATGATGCTGTCTGTGCAAAAGTGAGTGCTAACAGTGTTAAAAAGAACTATGTTTCTGTGTAAAGTCCATCAGGGTTTTCTGAGAAGGCTGCTGTCGTAATACAGGCTTCAACAGAAAAGAATCACCTGAAAGCTGCAAAACGTCTCATATAGTACAGTGTATAATATGCTAAGGGGATTTTGAGGTGTGGAGAAATATAAGTGTTCTTTTTTTTTTTTTTTTATTTTACAAAGTGAAGGGTTACTTGGTGGGGTGGTAAATGAGAAAATAAATAACTGCACTGCAGCATTTAGGAGTATTAAGCAAAGTTCAAGGTGTGTGAAAATACAATCTCAAATCACAGTATCAGTTTTGAAACGTCCTTCGGTGTGACACCATTAAAAATAATCTAAATACTCAAATTCAATTCTTATGTAGAGTCATTTTAAGTCTATTTATACAGTGGATACCTGTTTTAATGCTTAAGTTATTACTGACCTGTTTTATGAGCATACGTGCTCAGTTGATTTCACCTAATAAACATTATAAATAAAGCACTTAAGTCACACAGTTGTAATGATAAAAAAGAAAAAAAAAAAGTCACCATGTGGACACTAGAGGACGCTGTTTCCAGCTATAAATTCCTGATACGTCTACATGAGTGGCCAAAAGAAAAGAAGCAAATGCTTAAACACAAAAGAAGGCAATTAATATACAAAACAAAGGCAAGACAACTGAAGGGTTACAGGTCGAGTCAAGGAAGAGACTTAAGGCCCAAAAACAGAGAGAACAAACCAGAGATTGAATAGTAATTACCAAAGGCAACAAACAGCAGTTTCCATTCTTCCAAGCCATTTAAGGAGGTATTAGCGCAATTTAATGTACACTCACTTCATGAACACACTTACGTTAAGTTTAGCGGATACACTGGTAGACCAAAACAACAAGAACAAAATAAAATAAAATAAAATTCCTCAGTGTTTCTTTTCAATGGCACCAGGTGTGTTTTGGGTGGAATGGTTGAAAAACAAAAGTTGTGGTTCGGTATCCACCTCAGCACTGAGGTCACAGTTTGGTTTCTTTTTAGGTACAGTGAGGAAAAAGTGGCGGTGCCTGCTCGGATGTGCTCATTCCTGAGAAAATCCTATTGATTTTACAAACGTTAAAACGATTTGATGCAGATTGATGACTTGCGTTGTGAGAACAGTCAGATAACGGGACCTGTGTGCTGTATTAAAGCTTATTGCCTTAAAAATGGAAATCTATAGCTCAAAATAGGAAGACGATGTTTATAGTAGGATGACAAAACTGGGAAGCAACAATAAATAAACCAGCACACTTCCAATGGACTGTAATTTTCTTCTGAACGAGCTTAAAAAAACAAAAATAAATACATATACATGCTGAAAAATGCCACTATGGAATAAACTCGTGCAAGTAAAGCTCACCGAGTGAATGATAAGCTGTTCTTTTGAGAGTCCAGGTACAATGTGTGAATCTAGAACAAGAGCACTGACGCTACTCGTCGATAGCAGGTGCAAAGTGATGTGGCATTTCCTGAATTACCAGCACTTGTAACCATTGAGCTAGTGAAATCAACTGTAGGAGGTTTCTAAGCATTATATTACCTGGGTTGTGCTGTTTTTAAAAACAATGAAACATTTTAAAAGTTATTATTTAATAATGCTATGGAATACATTTCGGGAGTAATCCAGCTCTAACAAGTATGACTGAACAATTTCATTAAAAGACGCAAAACGAAAAAAATATTCAATTGGATTGCTTTCCTTTTCCAATCCTTCAACTTCTAATAATTTCAGATCTGTGCAAGTCTAACGGTTTGACTTGCATGTCAAGAAGCAACGAAAAACAATTTCAGCAATTTTCTTCACCGTTTGTAATTAAAAAGGAAAGCATCACATAAAATTAGTTACCTTCTCAGTTGAGAAAAAAATGCATGCAGTGCATGCAAATCCTCCAGCGCTACATTTTCTGGCCGTCAAAGCATCCGCGACGCTTAAGCTCCGTTTTCTGCCCATTGTCCAACGTCGACTAAGCTGAAGTATTTTCTTTTTAGTTGATTTGTGTAAGAAAATGCTAAACCTAGTGCACCTAATTTTCAGAGGTGCAGTGGCAGTGAAGATTAACTACGTAATTCTTTTGTTGTACGCCCTAAATATACTGCTACAGTAGTTTGCCGTTATCTCCCTCCTGAACGGTTTTGAGAAGTAGAAATAGGTTGGGGTTTTTTTTTTTTTCCAGAGGTGTGTAACAGTAGGCCGAAGCAGTGAGAGCTCTAATTACCTGAAAATGTTGTCAACCAGTGAGAGTAACAGCATCGGAGCCTTGTAGAGGTTTAATCATTAGGCTGGAGTAATTTAAATCACTGACTGTGACAGATGAAATTCTTCCTGCTCACACGTGCGTCTTAAACCAAGGGCAGCGCACCAAACAGGACTGTCTCGTCTTGTCAGAGATACTGTTCCACCCCTGCTCTTTGCTCTGTACTTTACATCAGCCCAGTCCTCACAAAAAGCCATTTCATTTTATATGTGTGTACAGTCTTTGCAGTGTGTGTGTGTGTGTGTGTGTGTGTGTGTTTTCTGTGAGGAGTCTTTAGTTTTCTTACACACTGATGTTTACAGTTCATCTAAACCTACAGTACATAAATATGCGTCTTCAGTCATTGGTTGGACGACCGTTTGGTTGTTTAGGGACTGTGGGGTTGCTTTTCTAACCCATATTGGAGCGAAGGAAAATGAGTTTGTTCATCTCCTCAGCAGTGACCTGCTGCCTCCTCTTCATTGCCAGACTTTGTTCACACACAGTCACACACTCACTGCGTATGCCCACCGCAGGCACGGCGAGAAGCCACAGCGCCAAGCGAGCCAGCCTGGGGAACTTCTCACTCACTGTCGAGCTCCAGTACTGAAAGAGGTCAGGCGTGCCTTGGACAAGTGGTTCGGCCAGGTACTGAAAGATCTCTTGCCTAATTTGTCCCGGACCTTCGTCGTTCCCCGAAACCAGAGAGGAGCCTCTCGAGGGTCCGCCGTTGTTTCCAGCGCCATCTATACGGCTTATTTTCGGGGTGGGAGGGCCGTCTCCATCCCTCTCTTCTCCGCTAGAACCACCTCCACCGCTCAGACTTCCATCCCGGGTTTCAGCAGCCATTTCGCAGGCCCGGGAAATGATGTCCTCGTGCTGGTAGGCCGGGACTGAACGCAGCTTGAGCTGTGGGTCCAGGATCATGGCTACCTGGTGGGCTCTTTCAACCTGCAGAGAGAGAAATATCACCCATTATTTGAATGAACACCAAACAGAATTGTTCATAACCAATTACACAGCGTTCTGTACAGATGTTCAGAGTGTTTTATTGGGATATTTTGCAGACTAACACAAAGTTGACACGGTATATATTCATTTAAGATGTTTCAGAAAAAGAAATAAAAAATGAAATGCATTTATTTCCACACCCTCTGACTCTCTTTCATGCAATACAGTTATTTAAGGTATGTCTCTACCAGCTTGTGTTTCAATCTTCAATAGATTTTTTTTTTTTATTTCTTTGGAGTTGTGCTTGTCCTTATTTGAAAAATAGCTCAAGTTCGGTGAGTTTTAACAGAGAGCAACTGTGAAAAGCAATTCTTAAGTCATGCAAGTGAATCCCAAATGCACATAAATCTGGACTTTGATAGGATCATTTTAACATGTGAACATGCATTGATCTAAACTGTTCCATTGCAGCTCTGCTTGTACGTTTTGGGTAGTTTTACTGACCAAGGTCTCTGCTTGGATTGAACAATTTATTATCTTTAAGGTTTTTCCTAAGAAAAGCGTCCTCACAACATGATGCCATCACCACCAGTATAAATAATTTTGTACGGTTCTGCATGTCAGAGACACTAGTTCAATGAGATGAATATTTTTTTTCCCTTTTTATCAAGCTTAGAGTCTGACAGCTGTAATCTTTTATTAATTTTTTTTTATAGAAGAAGAAAATACAGTTCAGGAAACAAGAAGGAAGTATTATCAATTTTGTACCTTAAAGTTTTCCTTGAGGGCTTCAAGGAAATAGTGGCAGAGTTTGCTAGCGGTGCCGGTCCCAGCCTCCCCAGCTTTAGATGTGAAGAACTTCTCCAAGCGCAGATAGACAGGCAGTACTTGCTGTAGGGTTGGTCTCCTCTGGCTGCTCAGCTCCAGAGCTGCCAGGCGAAGAGGTGCCAGGAGACAAGCCAGGGTGCTTAGCAGATGTTTGTTAAGTCCTTGGAGAAGTGGCGCGGTGGACTTACTGCGGCCATAAGCCTCACAGATGTGTTCGAAGTGTGCGTGGACCTGCAGGAGGGCCTCTGCCATGCGGTCCCAGCATGGAGGTGTGGGGCATTGTGCAGGGGAGCCTTGTGTACTTTCCTCAGTTGTGCTCGTAGACGTGTTGAAGCACTGCTCCTCACGAAGGGTCAGCGTGGAAGAGGAGGCGATGTCTCTGCAGGTTGAGAGAAGCTCGGCTAACTCGTGAAGCCCTCGAGCCTGGAGGCTGCGTTTCCCGAGAACCGCCTGAACGACGGCGCCGAGCGAACACCCCGCGCACCGCAAGCATATTCGGCCCCGCCCGCCGCTTCCCAGCGGCGACCCTGCGAATCCGGCCGCCCACAGCCGAGGCTCGGAGACGTACACGGTTCGGATGTCCGACATGACGAACTCGGACAGCACGTTCTGCACCCAGTGGTGAATCTGCTCGGGCCCCTCCCTCAGCTCCGCCTCCCTCACGCCGAGCACGTAACGTTTGAGGCGGGACCCCTCCACCTGGTAGGCCGTGAGCACGTAGCAGGCGTCTGGGCCGGAGGTCTGGGAGTGGCAGGTCACCGCGATGCCCAGTGAAGCATTGGAGCCCAGGGCACACGTGACTTTGACTTTCACTTGGTTGTACATGCGGGGGAGCTGGCGCAGTGCCAAGGCACTCATGTTGCCAAGAGCGTCGCGGGTGGAGTAGGCGCCGTGACGAGCCCCTGTGTCCACAAGGGTCTGTGCCAGCTTCAGGAAGTCTTTGCTGTTTAGCACATTGAGCATGTTCAGATCAGAGCACATTACCCGTAATAGGCGCTCAGCCACCTGCTGTCTCTCCTTCTCAGGTAGCCCATTGTTCTCTGCCAGTTGAGCCAGATGGATTACCAGAGAAGAAGAAGAAGAAGAAGAAGAAGAAGGAGAAGAAGAAGAAAAAGAAATACAGAGATAATCAGTATTAATATTTGAAGTATTTGATGGCTTGATTCCAATATTTGACGTGCTGGAAAAATACAAATGTGGCTCAAAATTTCCATAAAATAACATGAAAAACATATAACATTACCAATATACTATACAAATATTAATGTCCTAATCCAACCTTGAATGCTGGATCTGAGGTCCTTACTAAAGAGCTCTCAAAAACACATGTTAACATATTTCCTATGATTTGATGCCAGTGTTACATGGTGAACCGTGTTTTCTATGGCCAGTTTTGAAAAGAAAAAAAAAACAAGTCACAAACTTTGGTGGTGCAAAAACTGCATTACAGGCGATAGTCAATGCATTGTTTATTTAGCTATTTATTCTGGGATAACAATCAAGTGAAACAACAGAAGAGCTACTGTTACCATCAACTCTGTCTACTTTTCTTTAACATAGAAATAAACCTGGACCAGTACATCTGCTTTGACTGATATTATATCAGAACAATAAAGAAGCTTTTGTAACCTAGATAACCTCATGTTGGAACAGCACTTTAACTGTGTGCTGCAGAAGCCTGTTGGCACTTAATTTAAAATTACTAGGGTTGGCACTGATAAAAATCTTAATCAGGATATCCCTAATACCAATACACTAGTATAGCTGTAGATATCAAAAGAAAAATGAAAGAGGGAGGGTTCATTTACATGTTATGTGCCTACACCCTTAAGACTTAAAGAGCTAGCAGTACTTACGGCTGAGTGTATGGTTCCTCTGAGAGATACTTTGAGGCTGGATTTGTATTTTCACTGAGGGATGGGCCTGAGCCTGGGACACTCTCCACAGCTGCTCTTGAGGACCCGAAGCTGAAGAGGTTTTGGGAGAGTCCCCTTTGGTGTGGTTCTCATTATCAGCTGAAAATAGACAGATGGCAGAAAAAGCGCCTATCAATAGAGTACATCTTGGGAAACCAGTAGCGAAACTGCAAAACAAAGGTACGAAAATTTAGGGATAAACAAAACAGGAAAAGAAACATTAAAATGATGCGCTCCACAACCCTGACTCATTAATAGATGAATCATCTTTCCAATCAGTGGTGTACATTTTTAAACTTTTGAGTAAGTGCTAAGCGTCTGCTCCTTTACGAGATCAAACTCAACTGTTTACGCCAATCTCTAAAATTCATTAAAATTACTTAAATACAAACATAAATATTTAAGTGCATGGGCGCGAAATGGTTTGTGTACTGGCACAAAGCGGACATACGCTGGAACGAAATGGACTGTCTGAGTGTAAACAAGGGTAAAAACCGGAAAACGTCCCACAGCCAGGCAAAAGACACGCAGCTGATTAAATGTATGATTCTCAACATATTTTTCAACAAGACAAAGACCACAGCAGCTTCAGGTCCAGATCTGCAACAACCCTTATAACAATCTCTTTCTTAAAATTCTGCATTAATATTGAGCACAACTTTTAAAAAAACGACTACACCTCAAACCTCGTTGCCAATGAGGACTTGTGCACATTATTCATTTGTCTCTGTGCTAAGCTCGAGGCTTAATCTGTATTCGTAAACTCACCAGCGTGCGACTGCATGTGCTCCAGGAGGTTGTTGTAGAACTGGAACTGGATGCCACAGGCACCACAAGTGTAGGGCTCTAAAAAGATCACAACGCCCAAAAGACTGTTGACTCTTTGTCATCAGAATGATAAAAAATACTGTGCATTTGTCAACCTGGCTAATATTTTCCTTGATCTGTCATGAATTGATCAAATTCAGTTCTACTGTCATATGACTGTGTAGGGTGTTTGCAGATTACTGTGATTCAAGACAGAATCACATCCAATATAGAAGCCCCTCCTTATTCTGTTAGTACTTTGGGCTATTTTAGTCTTTAGTAATTGACTCTATGAAAGCAAAAAAAAAAAAAAAGAAAAAAACGGCATTTAGATCTTAACTTAAAAAAATAAAAAAATAAAAAAATTGGAAAGTTGGAGTCCAGAAGAATAGCACAATATTTGAATTTTTGGCACTGTTACTTACTTTGTGATGTAGAGAAGGTGGTGGCCACCAGAGGGCTTGGAGTTCCTGCTGACAAGAGGAAAGGGAAGGATTTAACGCTACAGACACTGTGGTGCAGGCCTTTCTGCATCACTTTTTCCCTTTCTTCATTAAATCTGTCCAACTCCAGATTCTCTGCTTCTATTTTTGCAACAATAATCCAGGGTGGACTTATTCAAAAACAGGAGTATCAAATAACAAAAGGGTGAACATGCTTTTTTTTTAAAGCAAAAACCAAAGAGCAGTCTAATAAAACATGAAAAAGGCCTTCATCTTTAGAGCCATAAAGGCTAGTCGCAGCATCATCAGGGCTGCTTTGATATAGTGTAGCTAAAGCCTGTATGGTCAGCTTTAATCTTAGACCCTATAACTGCAGTCGCAAATAGCCTATAATCATGCTACCAAATTTAAACTTCCAAGTCCACACAAGCAATAATATTGCTAAGCTAATAATCTTCATCACTGTGTGTTTTGGTCTGGTTGCTTTTACATGATTATATGGCAACTAATATTTTAATTAGCGATCACTACACAAGCAAAAACAAAACCTTCTTTCAGATGTCCAAAATTTGGCAACGCTTTCCCTCAAAATGAACTTCGCCGAGCTTTTACCTGCAAGCATGTTTGCGAAAAGATGAGAGGTTATTATACGACGCTGCTTTGTAAATAGGAATTTATTGCAGTGAAACCATGGACTAGCTTAGGCAGCTGTGGAAATCCTTGAGTTGCTGGGATGATTTGCTAATCCCTGGACTTCGATTCGATTTTGGTTACAGATCCCAAAACAGTCATTTTCTGTCATAATTGTTATGATCTAAGCTCCCAGGATTATTTATTGTTTGGCAGTAGAAACTGCCTTATTTTCTGCATTTAAAAATAAGTAAATGCAATGGTTAAGACAGCCTCTTATTAGTCAATCCCTGCCCAATTAAATGGAAGTATAGAAAACCTAACAATCCCTGGGGATGTTTTTTTCCCCCTCTCCCTTTTTTCCTCCCATGAACTAACAAAAATAAAGATTAATGCTTTCGGAGTTCTTCATGTGCATCTCGTTTTGGTTTGACAATTTATTTTGGTTTTCACTTACTTTGTGAATTATGCCTTGGGATGTCTGCTGGAACTCCAGGGGGCTTCTGTTGACGAGCTTTGTGCAACCAGGCAATTGTATGTTATTAGGATGCTGTTTTTTAGTTTAATACGTTCTAGATTAAGATCGTATATACAAAATTAACTTTATAGCGTATGTAGTCTTGTGGTTTGATCGTATCATATGAAAATAAAGCAGGTAATACACATATTTTTAAAAAAATTACATTTTTGTATTAAAATGGTTTTTATTGACCTGATGCAACATTCTAAATCCTAAATTTCATGTCTGCATCAGCTGCAAATTAAAAATCAACAAAATTAACAAAATAAATCTTCAGTCTTCATGTAATTAATCTTCACGTGCTATTATGTGTAAATTGAGTTACTGAAATAAAATAATGTTTTAATAATATAATTTTTTTTCAAATGCATCTGAAAGTATTTTTAGATGCTTATTATTAGTTATATTAGTTAATTCTATCCAATTTTATGCTTTCTGAAAATGTATTACCAATTTTAAGTCTTTCTAATGTGTTATAGTTCATAATTATTGTTTTTTTCAAAATTAGGGTTTGGAAGTCAAGCTTTAATTCAAACAATAGTATTCAGTCTTTGTCTCGTATGAAAACTTTCTCATTAGGATATTTGGCATGTCTGTATTTTCTGTTGAAAATTATTTCAACAGAAAAATCTTCCCAAATAGATAAAGTTGACAAAGTTGCTTCTGGAAAGACATTCCTAAAGCTCTGACCTCAAACCTCAAGAAAATATGTGGTTCATGCTTCAGTGCCAGGACACAAACCAATTTAAATGAACTGCATCAACTCTGCCAAAAAAACAGTAATCAAAGACTCAAACAGGGTTACGCTAAAATCTGGTTAATCGCTACAAGAAGCATGTAGTCAAATGGCAGAAAGACATTTAGCCAAATATTAGAGGCAGTGTAAATATATTTTTGGAGTCTGTGATTTTTGTCCTGCGTGGATAAGAAGAAAGTCCAATATAAACTCAAATTTGTGCATCTAAATTTTACTTTTTGTGCAGTGGAAACTAAACACTAAAAACTACAAGTATAAAAATACCATAATAAATGCATTTCAACTTGTGACTGGAACTTTTTCTGTAATCTGGTCTGACTCCAGTTCCCCACTGAATAAATGTAAATGATTCAGAGCAAACTATTTTAGCTATTTGCAAAAATTAAGGAATGATGCTTTTAATAATAATACTAAAATTAAAAAGCGACAGTTTTCCTTAGCTATTTAATTCTGAACCGAGAGTGTTGTTAAAATAAGTAGCGATGCAATAGAGTGGTAAAACACACCCTGGTGCAAGCTATTTTTAAACATGTGGTTAGCATCTATTTTAAAAAGAGTAAACATTTAAAAATAACGTTTCTCAAATTCAAGACTGGATGTTGTCTTGCTGCTTGTACTACTCTGAAATGAATGCCGACTTTAAATGTTCTGCACATCATTGCACTCTTAATTTATGATGCATTGTTTTTCACCAGCTATTTTCTTCTAGAAGAGGGTTACGCAGTTCTGTTTGAAAATCTGGGGTAATATAAAGTAGCTGTTTATAAAAGAGAACGCATGATTTTCAAAAGCATCTCTGGTTTCATGATCAGAGTGGGGAGATGAAAAATATTATTTTCAGCTCTCAGAATTGAGTTTTATATAGTAACAATTGATGCGAGGTAGGTCACTCAAACCTCTATACACAGACTCCATTTCAATTTTCAACCCAGCAAAGAGTAGCAAAACAATATCTGCTGAGAGCATCTGAAGCCGACAGAAACAAATATCTGCTTAGTAAAACATAAAAACACATCTCCCACTTTGAGCAGAAATAATACATTTCCATGCACAGTTAGAAATGCACTAAACAAGACACTAAGTGCTTACCACTTGAGTTCTGCGAACTGTTTGTATCAACCAAACTGGTCTGAATCGCGCTCTCTAATTTCCGTCTAAATGGGCTGTCTACAAGGGAAAAACAGGAGAAACAATAAGTGGCATACTCATAAAAAAACAAGTGACCTGCACATAAAAAAAACAAAAAGGGCAAAAATATTTTAAATTCAAGCTACGAACACCCACAACTATTAGGTTGAAGCAAAATTAATGGCATACGGTGTACATTTAATTTTAATCTGCAGCATTGAAATCAATCATACTGACAGGTTTGAATAAGGATCCAAATGGTCATATTACATTTAAATATGGGTTTAATTCTGCCTATTCGTTTCATCTTTTTGACCCACTTCTACGAAGCGAGTGTGTGCCGTGCTTTAAATAGGCTGAGTGCTTCTTAGCAGAAAGATAGGTTGGGGAGGTGGGGGATGGTGTGGTAAGGCGAAATGAGACTCAAAAATTGCACTACCATTTGAGAATTTGTAAAATTCTGCTAACCTAAAAACGATGATTGTTGACTTTTTTACTTTGTATCTTTTTTTTTTATCTTTTGTGTTAGAATTCCTTTGCTTATTTTAGTTGCACCAAGCACATTTGCAAGACCATTTTACAAGAAAGAGCAAAGCAACTTTGTTTTTTTCTGCATTTTTTCTTTTACAAGAAAGAGCAAAGCAACTTATTTTTTCTGCATAAAAAAGAGAAATCCAGCAAAAGTGGTTTAAAACTCCAGGATGATATGATACAAATAAGGACCCCCTGATATCAACTATTATACCAGAGCTCTAGTATTTTTAATGGGCGGTATCAAAGTCCACAACTAACTTAATCCTCTGTACGTATTATTGGTGTAACATGTATAATTTTGTTACACATAAATCAAATCTAAAATACTGGTAAATAAAAATCATAGTCAAATCTATTACAGTTCCTCCCCACGTCTTCCTGATATTGTGGGAGGAGTCTTCGTCTTGCAATCCCAAAGTTGTTGGTTCAATTCAAGCTTCACCCTGGTAAGACACTTACCCCCAAATTGCCAAGTTTGTGTATGAATGTGTGCATGTTTCTATTGTTAAAGCGCTTTCATTGTGACTAGAAAAGTGAAGCATAAATTCTAACAGATCTATGCATTATACTAGGGATGTGCCAATCAGGTTTTTTCCTGCCGATCCCGATACCGATCACCCCTGAGGGCCGATCACCGATTCCAATCCCCGATACCGATCACATAATTATTATTTTTTTATTATAAACACTACCGTTACATTATGTGGAAAAAGGAACCATGAATTCACCTTAATTTAGACAAAAACTTGTTTTAATAACTTTTCCAAGAA
>CAEGAF010090879.1:0-44879 GCA_903067075.1 Micropoecilia bifurca | reverse complement strand
TGTGTGTGTGTGTGTGTGTGTGTGTGTGTGTGTGTGTGTGTGTGTGTGTGTGTGTGTGTGTGTGTGTGTGTGTGTCAGCTCAAGGCAAAAAGACCATTTTATAAGTGGTAGTGTCTGGAAACCAGAACCCCAAATTCACAGGTGGTTTATGGTCCATATAGGGAGGAAAGTGCTCATTGTTTTCCGCAAGACAGCGGGAAGGCCGTTATTGTTGGGTTTAAATTTCCTCAGGTCAGCTTCAAATGTTATCAGCAGCTATTTTAGTTTTTCCTTCCCAACAAAAGAAACAAAAACAGCAAAGAAAATGATTTATATTTCATTGTTGTAATAATCTACATGACACATCTGACAGGAAACCGTGGAACTCTTGTTGACAACACCCCCATCTCAAAGTCAGAATTTCTTAAGTATCAAGATATGTGTCAAACTGAGGAAGCACAGAGAACCATATCATGTCATAAAGTATTGTACCAATGAAGCTTTGCACATCAGGCCTGTAAAGTGTTTTTCTGCGTTTTCATGTGCAGCAGTTGTGCTTCCTGACTCTGTGAATAGTTTTTACTCAAAGGATTAGATTTGAATCAATTTCTGTCTGAAGTGGGATAGTTTGTTCTTATATGTTGTTATTCTTCACAAATTTGTACAACATATTGGGGCAGCAATTAACACAAACTGTGTTAATTGTGTTAAAGCAAAAACCCTTTAATGATCAATGAAACACCCACCAATCAGATCGCTGAGCTAAATTTCATGTTTGATTGCTGCATAGCTTTGACAGGCTGACACCGACTTTAGCTGATTCAACATCACTGGCTTTAAAGAAATGCAGCATGTGCTCAATGTGATGCATGAGTCGTGCATCTTATGCAAAACACATTTAAATCAATCAAAGCTGCCTGGAGAAACTGCAGCCTTTATTTTCAGGATAATTGAGTTGCATCTGCATGCTTAAGACAGAAAACTATTTCAAACTGTTTTATATTTACCACCAATTGAAAACAAAGGACAGGTAATTGCACCTCAACTGCCAGACCTTTCATATCAGTGCTGAATTTCTATTATTTTGTTCATACATAAAATAACATAAGCAGCCTGCTGAAATAGTCACACTTTCTTATGAAAAGCTAGCTATATCTAACTGTTTTGTCTATAACTTCTCTTCAGCTACCACTAAATAATAAGTGCTGCTGAAACCTTAGAAGAAGAGCTTAAGTTTCACCATAATCTACTTCGTTCAGCCTCCACGCCCCTTGCAGAGCTTGTCAAATGGCATGCCACTGTAAATTACCTGAGGAATGGGGGGCCCTGGCATGCTGGTTAGCTTTTCCAGATGTTGGATCTCGGGAAAGCCAGCCATTGTTTAGGCAGAGTTCCGGGAGAAATTTCTCACGACAGGTGTGGAGGTAAAAAAGGAGACAGGGCCTGGCATGAGGCAAGAAAAATGAGTGGAAAACGGGGAGGAAGTGGGACTGGGGTTACAGTTCAAGTTTTGGGTGTTGGGGGTGTTGATGAACGGATTTTCCCTTGGAAAATTCTGTTCCCCATCTGAGGCTAAAGATACAACGCAACAACTGATTTTCCTCTGATGGCATCAAAACACAAGCCTGAGCAGAGTCTTAAATTGTGTTGAAAATCTTATTGTAAAGGACTAAAAACGTAAACACATACAACTTATAAATACTGAAAGCAGCAAACATAAATAAATCTTTAGATAACAGAGAACCTTAAATTAAGCAATACAGCCACATTGCCACTGGCTACATCTGGCAGGACGTTTAAGTGAATTAAGATAAAATCTGCCACCTAAAATGAAGAAGCTTCAACATTTCTGGTTAAATCAGTACTTGCACCAATGCAAATGAATATCTTTGCTGTATTTGTAATGCAAATGACAATCACTGAATCTGACATGAAGGGCGTTAAGGAAATCCATCACATTCAGATGCAGTCGCTTGTTGAAAGTGCTAACTTTCTAATCACACATTTAACTCTTACTGAAAACTGTTAATTAACAGACACGTTAACAGACAGATGTTTCCAGAAAATACTGATTAAATGCTGCAACAAAAACACTCAGTACACACACACACACACACACACACACACACACACACACACACACACACACACACACACACACACACACACACACAAATGGAGAACAATGGGGCCCCATTAACTCCATTGACCGTAATGAGCCAAATTAGTACCCAGCCCATTCTCTTGTGATCTGAAAGCTTGTGAAAAGCGTGAGACTGCTTTTGAATTTTTCTTGTGCTTCATGACCTCCTTTGTCTCCCGCTGTAGGTTGTCATTAACCTCTGAACCCTTTCCTTCTACTCTCATCTCTACAGTGAACGCCGCCCCCATCTTTTCCTTCATAATACCACCCCAGCTTCTTTTCCCTGCACTCTCCTACCGTCTCTACCCTCTCATTTCACTCGCTTCTTGTAAACACATGCCTGACCTCTCTCTGAATCTGTTTCCCTGTCTGGCTCCTTTTGCCGTTACTCCCTGTATCTGAAGTAAATCTTGAAAAGCTTTTGTCCCAACATGTATTGTGTTAAAAGTGTTTTATGTATCGGGGCTACATCTGTTTAAACTCTGGATATGCTCACTTTTTCTTTTTTAGCAACCCACTTCCTGATGAGTCAGGAGTTCGTTAGGGTCATAGTGTGATCAACAAAACGCAAAAACTTTCTCTATTTTAAAAAACAAAAAAAAGATCAAAAGATGAACAAAGTTTGCCTATGGATGAGAACTGCAGGGAAGAGAATATTTCAGAAACAGACCTGAACATGAGCATAAGTCAGTTAACTCTTAGTAAAAGACTTGAAGGATTCGTCGTTCCTTAATATGTTTGTTTCTAACTTACTAAACTTGCAAACCTGCCTTTGATCTTTGCTCCTACAGTGTGACAAACTCACTGAGTGTTGATTTAGGACTTTCTGGACCAAAAAGAAGCGACAACAAATATAGAACAGTATCTGATACCTAAATAAAATCCTACACTGCTCTTGCTATCACCAGTGTTCCTCTTTTCTAGTTTGAAGCGGTTTTTGTAAGTCTCCTTGCCCTCTTTTAAGACTTTCTTTCTATTTATATGATTCTATTGCTTTAATAAATTGAACAATCTGTCACAGGGGACATAACAGTAGCATCTCTGTTACTATTTTAATGGTTGCTGGCGACAGTAGTCATTGCATCTGAACAATAAAAAGTGGCATCCATTACTGACGACTTAAACTGTAAATAATCTCAGTAGTAAAAAAACCCCAAAAACATACATAATAAAAAAATTGTGAATTCTGCATTTCATTGTGATCTCTGAGGTCTGTAGTCTTTTTTCCACAAATACAACCAATGAAACCTTGACTTCAGCCAATGCAATATGCATTAGTAGTTTGAGCATAAGTAGTAATAGTAGTATGATCTGTGTTGGTTGTGAAAACTAAGAAGAATGAGATTCCATTGAACAGGATGAATATCCCTCTGGCATCCATTGTGCATTTCTGATAACTTAAATTAACAAATATTACACTCTAAATAATCCTTCCCAAAGTTATTATTGTGCACAATCCTATTGTAAGCTTGATAATCACTTTTAAATTCACATTTTAGTAGATTTACCAGATGCAGGTCACACAGATACACTTTCCCATCATGTTAGTTAAATTGATAAAAATACAATAAATGATAATGTTTGCCAGACAATAAGACAGTATTTCAGGACAAACAAATAAATTCCTAAATTGATCAAATTTGGTGTACATTTGTCAGCTACAGGCCAAAAGCATTTCTCAGCAGCTTGTTCTGTTCTTCGCTGAAGTTTATTCTAGAACTGGACTAAACTGACAATCCTACAAGAAAGTATTTGGTGATTCCTACTGTACAACATGGTAATTATTTGACAAATAAGGTCTCCGAACCTAAAACCATCTTAAAACTAACAAACCCCTGAATCTCCAGCAACAATCTGTTGAACTTTCAACCTTTTTCCGCTAGTTAAACTGCACTGTCCATCTCTGTCTTTCTTTCCTCCCTTCTTGTCCTCTCTGTTTTAGCCCAGTCCCCAGGGAAGGCTTATACCTACCTCCAGCGCAGCTTAAGAAGAAACAGATGTTTTTTGTCATCCCACATCAAGGAACCCAGACGGCTCCAACAGAGACGTGTAAAGGGAAGGGAGCGTGGCCTTTCAGTTTTATCAGCTGCATTGTTTGTGCCACGTAGATTTGACCCAAGAGGAAGGACACTGGCTGTGTTTAGATTCTGCCGTGAGTTATGCTGCCAGGTATAAGCAGGCAGATCATTTCTTGTGAAAAATTAGACAAACACAGGAAAATCCAGGAAGTGTTTGTTTTACGAGAGGAGAACCTGTAAATAAGCTTGCCGGACATTCCCAGAGGAAAGACATTTGACCTTTGAGGAAAAGGTCGATAAAAGTTCTTCTGCCAGGTCGGTAAATTCATAACTTTCCATCTGAATTGACATAAATTAGTGAGAAACTTTGGGAATACACACACACAAAGGTTCACAATAGGCTGACACATGTGAAATGAGAAAACCTCCAGAGTAGGAGGTGGAGGAAGTGAACATGAAGGATGTTGCAGAGGCCCAAGAAGAGGTAGTATTTTAATTTTCTTGTTGAATTAGACTTTCTTTAGGAGTAGGGAATGGAATCTTTTCGTGTAAAATAGTGTAGGGGTCTTTTAGTATCCACTAAGAAAATGTCTTAATCCGTGGACGAGTAAAATATAAACCTGGTAAAGTTCATTTCACATATAAATCTGTTGTTTTAAGATGTTTATGGATGTCTTTTTGTGTCTTCTTGTGGGAAACCAGAATGTTTGGACATGGAGCGATTCGTTCGAATTCTCCTTAATTCCCAAGTAATTCCCAGAAACTTCTCAATAAAAATTCACAAGAAAATTTTCAAGCTTTTGAGTTTCAAAATCTTTGGCAACGTCCTGATTGCCTTTTCACTCTGGCAAACATTCCCCAATAACGTAATAGAATAAAGACACTTAAAAGAATCTGCAAAGGAGTATGTTGAAGAAAAAGAGGCGGTGTCATCTTCTGCTCCCCTAACAGAGACATGGCCGCCTTTTCCTGCATTATTAATGACCAAGAACAACGGTCGCCCTCCATGTTCAGAGTGAAGTGATCTGACTTCTCTGCCTCATTAGTCAGGTAGTGAAAAGGACAACATGGTGACAATTAAAGCTAAAGAGATGGAGCCATCGGGGTACATAAGCTACTCTCTCCCCTCAGACACAAAGGCTCCATTAGCCACTGGGTCTTC
Source organism: Micropoecilia bifurca (assembly GCA_903067075.1). Lineage (NCBI taxonomy): Eukaryota > Metazoa > Chordata > Actinopteri > Cyprinodontiformes > Poeciliidae > Micropoecilia > Micropoecilia bifurca. Next base: position 39,577 of record CAEGAF010090879.1, on the reverse strand, counting down.
GCCTCCACACTCATGTGGAGCAGCAGGAGGGCCACCTGGGAGGACTTAACAGACCCCCGATCTGAATAGACCTCCTTCTGAAACCGTAAAATCGACAAGATGGGCTCTTAACTCACTGCGGCTGCTCTTTTGTCATTCAGATCATATTATCATTGTGACAGCTGAGGTTTCAGTGGACCAAACATTTCTGCTCTGACATGCTGGCAGCATGGATAGCTAAATCTGAGCTGGATAAAGATGGCGCAGTGAACAAATCCATATTTTCTACTTACAACCGCAGAAAAAATTTATATAATAATGTTTTGGGTTCATGCAAAAAACCACTTAGCTTTTAAAAGTTAGCATAATAAATAAAAGAAATACTTTGTATCCTGATCTGCAGCTGCAGTCCACTAAACTATTGGTGTAATATCTACTAAAATATTTGGCTGCAGATGTCATCAAACCCCTTAAGCGTCACAGCTCACCTTACTGATGCCGTAGCGCCACTCCACTGCTTGTTCTGATAAGCTTTTTGATAAAGTGTCCATGTTTATTCTTGCTTTTATTGCCAGGCCAAGTTTGTCCTTAGTTCAAGGCTTAGGAAGGGTGGTGTTATTGTCGATTACTGAACACTCCTGACCTGGCGGATAAAGTTTTATTAGTAAGTGTTTGTTTTTCCACCGAAAGCGTTCTAGAAGAAAAGTCACAGCGTTCAAGCTTTGCACGCCAATGTTTCCACATTAACGACCAGCTTAATGCCACTGTTACATAACAGCATGGCATTATAGGTTGATGCAAATGAAATCGGAAATAACGTAATTAACATATGTGGTTCAGAGGCTTTACAAAGTTGAAGCAAGCGACCGATTTGTCTCTCCTTGAAGATCTGCATGTAAGCAGTTCTGTCAGCCTCAATGCGCCTCCATATCTTTACGATTCTATGCTGACCTCACTAAAAATGAGCGAACAACTAAATGCTCGGGCAATTCAACAGAGTATGAAAGTAGAATACTTAGTTTTGTACAAAGATTTATGACTGCTAACATGGCTTATCTAATACAGAACGACTATTTAGGCCTTGCAAGTGGCTTTAAAAAAGACGACTGCACAGCTTTCTCTTTTACATAATTAAAGACTGCGGCAAAAGCTCAGAGCTTTCTGTCAAGCAAAGCCTCATCTGAAATGTAAATATTGAACCAGAATAATGATTTTAAATGCATATAGGTACTAAACTATTAAAAAAAGCTCCGTAATTAAACTTGAGCAAATGTAAAATATGTTCCTACTTTTTAACAATGAGATTTTCACATTTAAGCAAACATTTTTGCTGCACTACTAGATCTGTGAAGCACAATAGTTTATTTTGAATTCTCCAACCGTTTTACAGAGGTTATGTTTGAAATAAGGAATCTGTTTTCTTCTTTAATACACATCCAGACATGGAACCTGCACTTGATACTTTTCAAGACTGAATAAAAACTTCATACAAAATCAAACAAATAAATATGTCAATATATCATTAATATGCAAGTCCATAAGTTCCTACTTTTAGAGTTTTGCCCGCACAAGGCGTTGTGAGAAATTTGGTGTTCCTTCTGCATGGAGCTCTCTTCTCATGTCCACACGAGGTGAACTAAATAATTGAGTATGTGGGCTCAGGAAAAACTTAAAAGTGTGGCAAACTCCCAGTCTTTGGCTGTGGAGAATGGTGTTCGTGACACTTGTGTGTGGGAAGAGACTGTGTGGTAAGAGGGGAACAAAGTGCAGCGAGGTGGAGCTAAGTTTGTACACAGCACATCCAAATCTGACTCACATCAAGCAGGCGCAGCAGCTCTAGACAGCATTGTTTTGGAAATTACGACCACGGCCGCTGCTACCCCCACTTTCCCCTCCTTCGCTCCCCCAGCATGCCAGCCTGGCTTATGTGGCCAACAATAAAAGCCACAGTGATCACTGTGTGTGTGTGTGTGTGTCTATGTGTGACCGTGAATTCACTGTCCTGAGGTTGTTTATAGAGAGCAGTGGAGAGGGATACATCCAGGCCCATCCCTCAATCTGCCAGAGTCTTAAATTATGAAGCTCTGTTCTCACACACACTCATTGAGGTCTGCTGGTGTGAGTCCTTGAGAGAGACGGCGCTGTCTGGCATGCGGCCAGATGTTTTATTTCACACATTCAGAACATTTTTCACACCTTTTCCACTCGCGTCAGACTCAACAGAGTCCTAAAAGATGCTAAAGCAGGACGCCCACTTGCAGAAAGCAGCAGCAGAATGTAGTCTGCGGTGCTAAAGCATACATACACCTGTTCCTCTCCATCAGAGAGAGTAATAGCAGAAAACGTCTCATTCACGCAAACAAAAGGAAACCAGCACTACTTTTGCCGCATTATTCCGAACACGCACCAGCGTTGCAAGTTGTAAAACGCTTCGCACTGACTTGTGAGTGTTTGTGATAGAGCTTGTTTGGAGAAACTCGGGGGATAAAGCTGCTCCAGTTGTGTCTCCAAACTCTGTGACTCCCCTGCTGAAGCCCGTCCAGCCCCTCCCTCTGTGGAACAACACTTCACCACTTTAAATGTGTCAGCATTGATTCAGCATCCACTCAACAGAGCAGCTCTAAAAGGCTTGACTTCAGACTTCATGAAATGTTCCACTTATCTTTTTACATGGAAAAATTTCCCAAATATACTTAATTGGAGGCACAAAGTTGCAGTTAGTCAATCAAGATTTGTCAGTAAAAAGCCATGTTTTTAAAAATGCTGTGGATTTTGTCTGTGTGTGCGTGTGTGTGTGTGTGTAGCATATTTATAGTCTTTTAAGCCTGGCTTTTACATTTTTTATGATTCTCCGAGACATGAAATAATCATAACTAAATAATTATGATGCACCGGTTAAGCTTGGTTATTAATTATTAAAAGCATAACAGAGAAAAGACTAATGCAGCTGATCTGCTGCATCAGCAGTGAACGGGTACTGTTTGACTTAATTCATCTGACACAGCTGAAAGTTTAAGTAAACAAAACCATGACTATTCACATTTTACAGGAATGTTCTGTCTCCTGAATCAGCTTGAAAATAAAACAAAATAACAGTCATGTACAGGATGAGACATTTACTGCAGCTCATTAAGTTCACTGCAGGGCATAAACATCAAGTTCCAGGGGCTCTAATGTTAGAAAAGAGTAAACCTACTCAAATGAATAAAGCAAATATATGTGGCTGACATTATTATGTTTCCCAAATTTTGCTTTATGCTTTATAGTCTCGGTTGTTGTTAGTTTAGACTGCTGGTGTGCACAGCAGGAGGTGGGATCAAGAAACTACAACTTGAGGTCAATCATTCCTTCAGAAGAAACTGTTAAAGTCTTAAAATAGTCTTGAAATTATTGATACTAGCATTTATAATATTTCTTACAAATTAATAAGTAAATAAATATGTGCATGTGATATCTTCACATCCTTCTGTTTTCCTTTTCTTCCCATAGAAAGTACTCCTGGCCAAATGCCTCCCTATCTGCCCGTTCCTGTATTAGACCTCAACAGGTTTGCCGCTCCAATTGAGCCTGGTTCTGATGGAGGGTTTTTTTTTTCTAAAAAGGATAAAAGGAAGTTGTTCTGCTCCACTGTCACCACAGGCTTGTACAGGACGAAGGATTGTGCAAAAGTCACAATGACTATTGTGGATATTTGTGTCATCAATACACTGTTTTTAAGGAGTTTATCAGCAATGTTTGTATAGTTCATCCAAGTTAAGACTTTATATCTATGCTCAGGTTATTTTGAGGGCCAGAAGCTTGAGAAACATCGGTTTAGACACCAACACTGCATAAAAGTCTCAACATTGATCATCATTTAGGTTAAAATCAGCCTTCTTTATGCAGGAAATGATGCATAAACATGGGAATTGTCTCTTGAATATTTGCATCGCAGTAAATCATTAAATATTCAAAGATAATAAGAAGATGCAGGTAGTAAAAAATATACAAAGTAAGACTCTTCAAAATAAAATAAAAATCTACACTTCTTTTTTTTTATTGTCCCAAACATTATCTTCCTAAAACAACCCCAACCACTTCAAAATTTCTTCTACGGCAACCAAATAAACACATCTAGAAACTCCTTCAGAAAGACCCTAAACCGAGCTCTCCTCCTCTTCCTCGCTGCCATTTACGCTTAGCCGTTAGCCTCCGCTGAACCAGCCAGCTGTCTTCTCTCATTACCGATCAGCCGACCTGCTTTGCCTCAAACTGCACCCAAGTGCAGCCGAAAGAGAACCCTCCATTCGTCCCCTTCTCCTCCTTTTGCTTCTGTCAGAATCCAAAAACACGTGGATAAATCAGTGAAGCCGCATCCACGGGCTCATCCTACGTGCAAGAGGATGTCCAGCTCGGTGCCATCTTTCTCACGGATGAATGGACGCAGCATGTCACGGCTGGGATTGATGGGACGTGGCAGAGCAGCAGAGGTGGCCGGTCAGGCTGTGAACAATTACAAAGATGTGAGAGCAGCGGCGAGAAGGGCTGCTCTCACAGCTGTCAGACACTCACATGGAGGCTGTCAGGAGATGGAGGTCTGTCAGATCATGTTTCATGACTTTCTTGACTACAATGAATTATGGATCGAGTCATAAGCCCATGAGGGAATGGAACTAGTGCAATAATAGCAGCTGGACTTAACGTCTAAAATATTCACAAGATTATACAATGAACTAGCCAAGTAACCATGTTCATTTTGGAGGAGCTCCAGAGAGCCAGAGCTCAGGTTGGCTATTAGTCAGGCACTCAGCAACCCTGAATCTGGTTTTTAAGAGGACAGCCAATACTGTATATATCCCAGTTTTTTTTGCATGTCACCTTGAACATTCACATGTCACCATACTGCTACCATCAGAAGAGAAAGCAAAGTCATTTGAGTTGGAAAAAAGCTGGATGGACCTAAAAACAAGAACTCGTTAAAAACTGCAAATGACTAAATGCTGCAGGATACTGCCTCTCATTGATACACGTTAGAATGGCCTAGTCAAAGTCCAAACCAGTTCAAAAGCAGCAAGAATTGAAAATTACTGTTCAAGAGGCTCTCCATCAAACCTGCCTGAGCTTGAGCTATTTCATAAAGAATAAAGGAGAAGAAATGGATTTTGACAAGTAGATGTGAATGTTATATCAAATTGCAATTATGATCACAATGTCACTGTGTGCAATATCCCAATTAGCACAAAATAGATTCACTATTTGACAGGATGCTACATTTCAAGTGTAATGCATCCATGATGATATGTTTGGCCAATTATATGGACTATATCTACCTTCAAAGCCAACAAATGATTTTAAAGCTCATGGAGGGTAGAGAAAATAATCATATTTTTTCACGTAGTTCCTGCTATATTCAGGAGTATTATCGCATCTGCATATTTTCCTGAAATTGTGCAATAATCAATCAGATTCCCGAAGTAAGGTTCAAACATTTAAACCAAATTTTAGCTTCTGGAAGCAAACTAGCAGGCAGTAACGGTAAATCTTCCAACAAAGACAAAGCCACATGAAAGTTTCTATTGAAAAAGTATTTTAATAACTTTTGAGGGGGAAGAAGAAAAAAAAACTTTGCTCTTCAAATTGTTACTTGAGTGAAGAAGATTCCACACCCCAATGTTTACAAAATATAAATCCCAGCTTATGAAATAGATGGCAGGTCTTGCAGGAACGTGCAACCAGCTGTCCTTCGTGACAGTGGCTATTACTTTAACATATAGTGTCTGCCTAAATGCATGGATGCAGACTGCAACTGTGGAGCTCAAGTTTTAATAATTTCTTGCTCTTTTTCCAATAGTGACCCCCTCCTTAAAGTTGTTAGAAAGTTCCCACCAACTTTTAGTGCAATAGGCGACAAGAAGCTGTAAATTCAAATTATATGACTGGTGGGTTTGTTTTCTTTTCAACAAGTGTTTGAAGTTTTACACTGCACTGAATGTCAAGTGTCTCAAACCAGCTGCTCATCTGAAACGCACATACACACACAAACACACTCTGTGCACCCAGAGGGAAGATGATGTCATTAGCAGTGTACATTTTCCCCCTTTAATTAGAAACTCGAGCTTCCCACCATAACTTGGAGATCTTTACATGTAGCCACTCGAAAACCGAGGGGCTAACAAAGCGAATGTGTAATGTTTCCGTTAAAGAGCAGTGTTCAAACGGCGGTGCTGTTCAGGAAGGCATACAAAATCTTAATAGCTGCTGTGGTGGAGCTGACTGACATTTAACTGATAAAAAGCACATGAGTGACCATCTGTAAACTAAAACCAGACAATGTTCTGTGGTTTCTGCTTGCTCTTTGCAGCAGGCATTGATGTGGTTCAAACAAATCAGATTAAAAACTTACTCAACAGCACAAACAAGACAAAAAATGGTAAAATTGAATAAAACGGATTTAAATTGGGGCATTCCTTTGCAACCAGTAGATTGTGAGATCTTTGACAAGTTTATTTATTAGCTTTTTTTCCTGATTATTAAGGTACAAAAGGCTGGGTAAGCAAAGCAAGCAAATGTACGGTGTAAAGGGTCATAAAATCAACATGTTTCTGCAGGCTTTTCTTAGAACTGTCATGCATCTCTAACATCATCATCAACGCCCCCTCTGGTGGTGTAAACCAAGCAAAAAAGGCATAAATAGCATTTTATTTAGCCATGATAACGATGTCAGGACTCCCATCAACGACTCAGATGAAAACTGCAGCGAACGGCTCTCTGCATTTGGCCTCTCCCTCAGGGAGATAGACGATGTGATGTTGCTCTGCAGAAATCAGACATATTACTGCTTCAAAGCCAGTAACATGAGGGATTTATGCTTCACTGCTTATTTTCAAATTCTCAACCTCAAACCTTACTGTCTTTAATTGGTATTTGATAAGATGCACACAAACTTGTGAAAGGTTGTTAAAAGAGGGTGGAGAAAAAAGGTTCTTGTTGCGAAACGTGTGGCATCCACTTGTATTCATCCCCCTGATATCAGACCAAATAAAAATACACTTGACCGGAAAATGTATCTGCCTCAAAGCTTTGTTAATTTATGTTTAAAATATGTTACCCATAGTTCGTATTTATCAAAAGTTATAAGCTGTCTTTTTTTTTTCACAAACTTGGTAACTCAAAACAAGTTTTGCTTAGGTGGACAGAGGATAGAAAGGGCTCTTTGGACTGTAAAGGTTGCAAATCTCTGGTTTAAATAAAAGATTATTAATGTGTTAAAATAGCCTAGTCAAAATCCAAGCTAATATTTTACAAAAGCGATTAATAAAAAGTCACTAGATGTCCAAAACTGGTGGACTCATACAGTGAAGAGCTAGCAAATTTAACAGCAGCAAAAGGTTCAATAAACTGCTGCCTAGAGGACACAAATGCGAGCCACACTTCTTAGATTTTGTCTTGTAAAAAATTACTTAAATAAATTACTTCCACTTTGCAATATTGTGCTACTTTGTGATGGTCTAATACATGAAATACAAATGAAATACAGTGAATCTTGTGGTTATAACAGGGCAAAAATGGAATGCATGTTTCTGCAAGGCACTGTAATGTCAGTCAAATTTATGGAGTTAAAGTGATGAGCAAAGAGATCAAAATAAATCTGTCTCCAGACAAATCACCCTAACAAGAGCCTAAAAGTTGATGAAACTGAAAAGAAAACAACACAGAATTTATATTTAAAGCTGTCACTTACATCTTTAAAGTTGTCAAAAAAAGTAGGTTAACACATCTGCTGAGAAAAATCCCTTGACGTGTTCAAAAGCTCTTGAGCAGCTGCTGTGAGAACCTTGTGGAGAGATTATTGCTGCGTCAGTCTTTATTTTTACCACAAAGGTGTCTCTCAGCACAACTAAAAGATCGCCTCTCCCTCAAGGAAGCGAGAATAAAGCTCTCCCAGCTGATGATCTGCATCAAACAGAATTACATAGTCGATCAAAACGACACGTGCTCACCTATTAAAGTCGGGATAAATCTATTTAGAGACACGTGTGGCTTGTTTAGTCTGGCCTCTAAGTTGTTTATGCTCCTGATCCCACTCAAACCAACTCTTGACACTCATTCAAAATAAAGTCTGCATAGGACGGGTTGAGATGGGTCACACAGTGGACCCCGGAGGCCACATGGTTCAGTCCTAGGAGGACAATCTGTTCACTTTGAAGTGTGTAGATTGCATTACAGCCATACCTATTTTCCTTCGGTTGTTTTAAACTTAAGTTTCTAGTCTTCTGTTTGGGGAACAACATGCATTATTTAGTTCTTTATTCACATGAAGTAAAGAACTAAAAAAAAGTAGTAAAAGTAGTAAAGTCAGAAGATACAGGTCAAACCTACAAAGCTGTGAACCTACTGCCTCATGTCATCCGTATTTGTCCTAATGAGAGCGCAGGGGTCAGTCAGCTACCCCATTCTCTTCATACCAGCCAGCTAAACTGGGCGTCAAGGTCTGTGGATTGGTTTACGCAGCACAAGATAAACTGATGCACTTGTCAATTTTTTTCTGAAAAAAATCCGTTTGGCTCAAGTCGAAGTCCTGCTCTTGTGTTTATGGACAGCATGCACAGCCAGAAACCAATCACAGTCATCCTGACCCGGAGAAACGACTTCAGGGGCACAAACTGTATGACTTTATGGCTTGTTCGTTGCTTCACAGGCACAAGCTATAAAGATGTCAGATAACTCATGCAAAGGCAAACGTTCTTTAAAGAAGGAAAACAAGTAAAATACAAAAAAATATGTACTAACACTTAAATAACCTCCAGCAGTGAGGTGGCTGTGCCATCAGCATATAGAGTTCATATCATTAATTATATTTCTGACGAAAATACAATGTAAAAATCACAAACCAGAACAAGCAAAGAATTTTAAAAAAAGAGAGAAAACAATTAATGACCCAGATTTACCGATCATGGATCAATTCATTCCACCATGTGATCGTTTTTCCGAACTTCCCAATCAAAATATCTCCCAAATGATCCCCGGATTCAAACCTACCCGCGTCAGGTTTAACAAGAGCAACACACGGACCTGCCTGCACTCACCTTATATACCCAGGTCATCCACTTAGTTTGATTCCCAAATCCAGTAAACGTGTAAGAGATCCGTGTGTAAAGTCAGATGTTGAGCGTGGCGCTGCGCTGCGCTGCGCTCCGCTCCGCTGCTGCAGCTGTAGCAACACTGAGCAGCAGAGAGGGAGTCCGGACTCCGACCTCCCCGCTCCGAGGAGGAGGGAGGGCGGGCAGGTAGGAGGAAGTTGCCGTAAAACATTAACACCAATAATTAAGGCTTATTTAACCTGATAAAGGCAAAAAACTGTGGGTCTTCATTTCTCAGACAGAGTTTCACCATGCTATTCTTGCATTTCTGAATGCCAGGGTTCCAAACTGCATGTTTTGATCAAGGTGAAATAATCTTTCAAAAGAACAACAGCAAGAAGAAAGTCATTGTTGGAAAAAAAAAATAAATAAAATAAAAAAACAAAACCAAACGAACAAAAAAAAAGAAGAAGCATAAGTTCACATCTATATATCCAGTGGCGCAAAAAGTGTATGCAACGCATAGGGGCGCAGCACCAGAGGGGGCGCCAAAACACGGTCTGGAGGGGGCGACGTGCCGATGATGTTTTCCTATACACTTCAGTACGCCTTACGCTCCTTCATCTCGCGCGTCGCTCCTTCTCCCTGACGTTCCTTTCCTGGGCGCGTAAGGAGCGTACGGCGCGCTGAAGTGTATAGGAAAACATCATCGCCCCCTCCAGACGGTGTTTTGGCGCCCCCTCTGGTGCTGCGCCCCTATCCGTTGCCTACACTGCATACCCACCTTTTTGCACCACTGGCCACTGTGTCCATAGAAATTAAAGCTACATCATTCTGATCACAACATCGCTACTGTGAAACATGGGGCGGAGCAAGCAGTTCCCCTCCGAAACAGTTGGTGGCAGCAGAGATGTATGCTTACACAGCATATATAAATAAAAAAATATATAACATAAACACAAATTTGTCAACACTTGAAAATTGATGTTCACAGAGCCTCTCTTTCCAACCTGACTGAGCTTGAGTCATTTTGCTGATCAGTGAGGATCCCGCAGTTGGATCCAGACATTTGAAGCAAATTTTGATTTCTTGGAACAAAACAGTAAGCAGTCGTTGTAAATCTTCCAGCGAAGATAAGCCACATGAAAGTTTGAATTAAAGAAAATAGAAAAACTTTAAAAGTGATTTTTTTTTATTGCAAAAATTTCTGTACTCAACAAACTGTTCCTTTAGTGAAGAAACCACACCCAAATATTTCCAGAACTGCAGAAATGTCAGCCTCTGAATAGTTTCTACATCTGCACCACAGAAAGATATACCGGAGAAAGCAGAAAAAGAGGAACTGAAGGAAAATGCATGCCACAGTTTTCTTATTTTTAATTGAGGCGTGTTAAAAACCACACAGAAACTTATGTTATGATAGCTACAACAACAAAGCAAAGTTTACAGCAAGACCAATATTGAAAACTGGACCCTCTTCACTTCTACAATGATCATTTGCCAAAAGCATTGCTGCATGCACAACCAATAAAAGGATTATTATCAGTCTTAAGGCATTTCATGAAATGTCTTAGATTAAGTTTGAGGTATGTTTCATGAACTCAGTTTACAGAGAATAATATATTTGACTAAAGCTCAGATGAAGCAGCATAGTCTACATCTTCCAGGACATTATCAAAAACAGAGACAAGTCAGGAGGTCTCTGCTTAGGCTGAGTTAGGGGAGAATGTTTTCCTACTTGTATGTGAAGTGATATATGCTAAAGGGGGGAACCATGAATCAGACTTTGGCTGATTTCAGGGGAAATTAAATGAGTGTTGGGAAGTCGAATGCAGGACTCTCATGTAGGTCAAACCAGTTCTAGAATGAAAATAGTTGGTATGGCTTTTTAAACTGCAACTTTCAGCATGGTGCCTGAACATTCACCACACTTCTCATTAGTTCTCATTTTGATCACAATTTCATCAAATGGCCAACACAATTACTCAACTTGCATGATGTTTTTTTTCTATAAGCTGGAGTTTAATTAACCAATCTCTGAAGAGTCATGCTAATTGTTGAACTTTAAATATTGAGTGAAAGACCTTAAACTGGCCACTTCACTCATTCTATTCATTGATTTTTAGCTTTCAAAGCATCACCATCAGCACTTAGCAGCCTTGGCTTAAATCCATGATTCAAACAAACAACCAAAGGTCCACAGAGGTTGAAAACACCCTCTTCACACCATTTGTCAGTTTTACTATACATTTATTACGTGATGGTTTTTGTGGCACTTGACCTTTCACATCTCCTTATGGCTGTTTTTGTTGGGTTACTGTGAATAAATGTGGGCTTATCTTTTGTTGCTCTTTCACTTTCCTACATTTTTTTTCCCCTCTCTGTGTTCACACTCCCACCTCTGCCATCTTTGTCAAAACAAAACTTTGTGGCTCAGCTAAGCCAGAGAAAAGAGAGGGAGGGCGAGATAGAGGAGCAGGCACACCTGTTTCTCATTCGGTTGCTCATCGCTTCTGACAGCCCAGAGGAACTGGTGAGAAAGCACGGTGCAAGAGAGCCACTGAAAATATGTTACAGAGAGTATAAACAGACTCCAAGTGCTCCGGCCTACACGAGTCGTATTGTTCATAAATCAAGCGCAACCTGAACTCTGGCTCCACATTTTTTACAGTAATAAGCAGCTGGATGCTTCCAGCACAACTATAAGGTTATATTGCTAGATGGAGAGGATATAAAAATGTAAATCTTGAAAGTCTGAACAAAAGAAATCCGGTCCCTACCTGCAGAAAAATGTTATTTCCCACAATAGTAATCCCAGCTTCCTGCAGCGTGATGTCTGAGCAGGACGTCACGCTGCATCGAGAGCCGTCCCAGGCTGGAGCCATGGCCGTCCTCTGCCACATCTGCTCTTTATTTATTCACCTCTGCCCTCACAGCCCTGACACAAGGAAGCCATGTTTCCTGCAGTGAGAAGTGGACCGCGGCTACTAGCTTGTTTGACGCCATCGCTACCCCCTGTAAGGCCCAACCTTCATTCCTCCACATTTGCAACAATGAGGCTACGGTTGGGTTGAAGTAACAGGTGTTTAATTCCTCACTCGATTCCTGGTGCCAGTCACTTATTTAAGATCCAAGGTGACAATCTTGCGAAACCCGTGAAACATCACGTACAAGAAGATGACAGAGACGACAGGGAATAATCAGTACGGTGTGTTGCCTTTTAAATTAAGTGGCATGTTCACAAAATACTGCTGGGTTTAATCTTGGCTTTGGTAGAAAGCCAGGATCTGCAAGGATCTGAGTATCTGAAAGGCTGAGATTTTTAATGCAATCTTTCGGTTTGCAAATATGCATGTAATAATAAAAAAGTATCACCAGTTAGAACCTAGAATATTGCTAAAAATGTTATTCTTTCAATCCATTTTCCAATGCAGGTTACTAATAATCCAGAGTTGTAACAGCAAAACCAAAGGCCCAAAAACAACATTAGCAGTTTTTCTTATAATGCAAATGAAAACATTATGACCACAGATAAGCGAAGTGAATCACTGCTTATCTTCTAATAATTTATCCAATTAGTAGATTGGATATATTTCTCAGCAAGGACAAAAATCTTTCTCCTCCAAATTGATGACATAAAGTCTAGAACAAATCCAAACTACTTGTAAGGTGTTCTCAGTCTGCGATGGTCGATGTTCACCAAAAAATGGTCCAGGAAAAGAGCAGTCCTATACAAGAGACAGGGTCATGGGTCACCAAGGCTTATTCAAACAAGTTCTGATCCAAATGGCAAACTGCTGGTGCTGCTCAAGAAAGTAATGTTTGTTCTGATAGAAATATCTCAGAATAAAAAGTGGATCACAGGTTGTTGCATATGAGATTTCTAAGTTGTAGATCAGTCAGGAAGTGATGCACAAATAAGTCTGGTCCCTAGAGGCCCCATCTAATGATATATTGGATTTAAACGATCGTCTGTGAACATCTTGGTGCCAGAAAACACCTACATGATATAATGCATACTTTATTGTCCCAATAGAGAAATGTTGCTCAGTGAGTGAACGCATAACACGAGCCATTTACATAATCTTGTAAACACACAAAAAAAAGCCAAAAATAATCACAAAAGACATGAAATCTCCATCAGACACACCTGGTCACAGGCAATATAAAACCAGAATGAACAACATTCTTTGCAGCTCATGTATGGATTCCCTGCATACAACTTTATTGTGCGGAAGGATCTCAAAAATGTCGCTGAAAAAAGCCCAACAACAATAAATTCATAACAAATTCATCAATAGCTGGGTGGAGTTCAGGTTCTCGACAGATCAGGATTGTTTTAGCAGCAAAAGTGAGATCGGGGCAGATCCGAGGATGAGAACTACAATTGGAAAGCCACAAAGAACATCTTGCAACCTATGACAATATTTAATACTGTATATTATCTTAAAATTAATAGGTATATTGTACATATAACAATATCTGAAGCATATTACATAAAACTGTTTTGATCGAAAGTTTTGTACATAACAAAACTTGATAACACAAAAAGTCAAGAAGGTATTAAATGTATGGATGAATGTTTTCCTTCTCACAATACTTTCTCTTCATGAGACCAAATGCTCCTTAAGTACACAAATAACCAAATACACTTCAAAAGGACTTTAAAGTATATAACAGATTCAAAAGAAGGAGAAATTCAAATCAGTCTTCAAAATGAGAGCAGGACAAATGCACACACACACATACACACACCTCACACAGGCTTTTGGATTACTGGCACTTCAAAGGAAGGAAACCCCTCTTGGGCCAACTTCCTGCCCCATCCCACCTTGGACCATTTGCTGGCACAGCCTCGCCTGATGAGCAGGCTTTGTGAGCCATGTGGTGCCTATTTGGAGGCACATAGGTAATCATCTGAAGTGCCCTCTGATGGAGCTGCACTTTGTCTTTAGGTAAGTAAGTTCAATAGCGAGGGGGGTTTAGGTCCTCTTGGTTCAAATTTGATAAAGCGGTTGTTCGCTTTGCCTGGATTTGATTACGTAAGGAGTCTGTTTTCCTGAGTATGAATCATTTCTTCAATCTTATTTGTGTTTTGGGATTTTCCTAAATATAGGTGTCGCAAACATATTTTGCAATCAGGCAGAGATAAACACATTGTTAACATCTTGCAGTTTATTTATTTGAACCTTTTTTTTGTTTTCTTCGCAATGGTCTCCAGTTTGTAGAAAATTGTTCCCAGCCTCTCCGCACGGACAACGTTTATTGTCTTTACAACGTGAAACCTGTTACATTATGTAACCTTATAATTTACTTTTAAATATACTTTCTACATTTATAAGAACTGGGAAATTGTTATTACATAACAATGTTTTTTTCTTATTGAAGTTTTGAGCTGCTCACCCATCTTTGATGGTTTTTGTGAGGTGATTGTGTCCTTGATGTTTAAAATATAGTTAACTTTTCAAAAATAGATCAATCTCCTGTGCAATCGACAACATGTGCTCTGCGTTGTTAAAGCTATGATGTCTTGAAACAGTGACCGACTGTTCTTATAAGAATTCAATGGAAAATTTATGGTTGCATTTCATCAATCCTATAGACATGATACATTATATTGATAGCCTTTGAAATTTTTAACATATTGAGTATCTTATGCAATAATCTGCAGAAACATAGACTCATACCAACACAGAGGATGTTTTATCATCATCAGCTTATTTCCAGAAAACTCAGCAAAATGTCTGTGGAGTATTCTACTTCCATATGACACCACTGATTACTGCTGCATGTCACATGCCTCAAAATAATATTTATTCAAACTCCCTCAATCAGTATTTTTCATCATAGGTCTGAAAAGATCAAAGTTTATTGAAATTTTCATCCAGGTGTTGTTTGAGAGGTTCTCAGAGAGAATGCATACTTGGGGAAATTTTAAGGCCCGGATTTGAACCCAAAACCTTATAGCTTACAACTGCCCTGCTATTAGATCTGTGTATTTTTCTAATCATGTATGCTTGTGAAGAACTGATATATACTGTCCAGTTTGTTACTCTACATCAAATAAAGCCTGTAACCTTTTCACCTATGGAAAAGCTTCCAATTCTGCCTAGATGGGGGCCTTATTCTTTTCTCAGAGTTATCTCAACTGCACTAATAAATATTTACTTAAGGTCCTGCGTGGTCGTCGTTTCCTGTCATCTTTGGATTTCTTCTCACATTTCGTGGCTGACGGCCGAGCCGTTGACCTCAGCATCCTCACGCTGCTGTGTCCTGGGCTGTTTGCTTTTCCCTTTGTGGTGACCTCCAACCCTCTCCCCACCACTCTCCTGTCAGATACAACAGCCTTTGTTTGGGGTTTACATCTGCAGGAGGAACCCAGCACCCTGGCTTTGTTTTTGCTTTAATGGTCACAGGCTCTCTCTCTGAGAAGAAGAAAGAAAAGAAGACGTTCATGAAGTCTTGCGCATGTTGAAATTTCTGACTCTGCCCAGTTGTTTGGATGAACATGAAGTTTTGTTGTGATTAAGCTTCAACATGCCACTGGTCTGATGGATGAAACCTAAATCCTGGCAGGATGTGAAATCCAGGGACGTAGATCTCGGCCATCTGCTGGCATGTCTCTGCAGGGCATGTTTGCTTGAGAGGACAGCCACAAAGTGTTTTTTTACAATTACAATGTGAACAGCATTTCACATTAAAGACCAAGATTTGTGTAATGACAGTGGAAGATTCTCGAGGTAGTTATAACTGGCTTGGAAATTCGTAACATCTAGCAGAACATCTAAAAATCCTCCCTGGTGTTGAAAGGTCTGACTGGAGAATAAGCTGGCACTTTGAGGAGAATGAGGTCAGTTCAGCCCAAAAGATTTCAACATTAATGAGCCAAAGCAACATTCTGAGGATTATTATTAAAATAAATGCTGGAAAGACTGGGGTTATTTTTTGCATGGCAGTCGTTCAGCCTCCTGTTCTATCTCTGAGCTACACCATATTCATGGGTTACCTTAAACAGATGCCTTGCAGATTGAATTAATTCCCAACATAACCTCACAAACTAAGACAAGGTCTTATTTAAGGTAAGTTACAGTCTAGTAACACTTCCTATTGTTATTCAGCTGCGGGTGAAGTAAACGAGGATGTTGTTCCTCTCACCACAGTCTGATAGTTCCCTGGTTTGCTCAGCAGGAAGACAGAGGTCTCATCATTGGATCCCTTTGTCCCCTCAGGGCTGGTTGTCTGAGCTTTTCTTTGTGCTTGTCCCTCAACAGGAAACACAGGTATTTGAGCATGTGAGGGTTCAGCCTGTGAGGACATGTGGGGCTTCACTCTTACCTTATTCAAACAGCGGCGCCGCTTTTTGAACAGTGAGGTGGTCGGATGTGAGCACCTGTAGCCTGCCAACACCTATCTTGTCCCAAAACACAGAGCTAAGTGGATGCACCTTGTAGGGACATGAACTGTGCTGATGTGGCACGGGTTCACTGCTGCCTCGTTTGTTACCGATCAGGCTCGAGCACAAAGACGTTTCATGTGCTTGATTTAAACTCAAACTGATAATTCAGAGCCGAGCAATAATTTTGTTTTTTGGAGTACAAGATAGAACGTAAGCTTTATGATATAATTTGAAACATGTGGCCCTGTTGAAAGAGGTTAAAACTTTAATGAATAAGATTTTGCAACCGTTTGGATCAGCCATGTGTTTACCACACGTAGCTCCATTTTATGAGCGCTGGAGCACAGAAGCTTGTCCACAGGCCAAACGCTTCACACCCAGGTGCCAAACTGGTCTTTGCCTGTTGGATGATGGTAGTAACAGGGAAGCAGCATCTGTCCCAAGTCACTACTGGTGGCAACACAACTAGTCCAAATGGCCATAAAACCACAAGTAATAAAAACTTGGATTTGAAAAACTTCAAATCTTGAAAGAATGGAATAAATCACAACCAAATTTTCTCTAGTTGCATTTTTCTAGTTGCGCCTTTCAAAACTAATTATTTAGCACCATAAATGGATGAAGTGCAAGTGTCTGTGACTTTTCTTGAACTAAAATACTTTTCTGAACGTAATACATTGGATGGATGTGTGACTGATTTTTGTCTATTGTCACACAAACATAATGAGGCTTGTGTGATCTTCAGAACTGCAGCAGCAATGTAGCCTGAATGCAGTCAGAATATTACTTCATGCAGTTTTGTTGCTAAAGCTCATTCACTGCTGCTTTTGAATCTCTCTGTGCTGTGCTGGTCTGTTAGGTCTCCAAGCTCATGTTGACAATCTTTCTGCTCACTGACTCCTCCCCAATCAATACATGATCATTCAAATCTCCACTTTCTAAAGTGATTAGCAGTCACTTTTTTTTTATCTTGGGTGGCCATTGTGCTGAACACCAAAGCACAAGTTTGGCATTCCAAACATAACTTCATGGTTTTGTTGAGAAACATTTTGGTTGCATTCTCGGTTGCCCATTTTTCCACTTTTTTCTTTCGTTCTTCTTTATTTTTATTGAAAAGAAAAAGCTGGAAATTTGAGGACGTGCTCTTAAATGTAATTCTCCCTTTATTGGTTGAGCCTGATTATAAATGACAACCATTTATCAAACACACAATCCAAATTTTCAGCTTTATGTGATGTTAATCCCTCTGAGAGAATGTCTGCTGCTAATGAGTTTGTGGCCCCGGGCAAATAAATTTACAGTCTTTTTTGAAAGACGCGCCCCCACCCTAACAAATGTTTCATGTTAACTTGTTCAATTTAAGCATCTGGGTCTGCAGAGGAGAGTTTTTCATTATGTGCCCCATCTGGGAATTTGGAGATTGTGTGTGTGTGTGTGTGTGTGTGTGTGTGTGTGTGTGTGTGTGTGTGTGTGTGTGTGTGTGTGTGTGTGTGTGTGTGGACCCTCGCAGGAGTTCATTATGCTCACAGATTTCTGATTCTGTTTATTTGGTAAATGTGATCCTGATGCTGGCATGCAGTGAGTCCTTCAATGCTTTGTGGTTGTCAGTCACAAAGGTGGTCCATACTTTTAACTCCGCGCCGTTTTGAAGCGAGAGGTTTTACCCAGTACCATCGACCTTAATCAAAATCCCATTCTTTGAAATCTAAATGAAAATTTGGAGAAATACTCTAAATTCTACTTTGATTGGGTTGGCTCTGTTTTCAGCTCTTTGATCTGCTGAATTTCTTGCAGGAATCTCCAGCACCCCTAATCAACAGCTTGAGAACCAGCTCATGCTTCCCTAAGGGTGCAGAAAGAGAGGACTGGGCCACACTGTGAGCAACTAAGGAGTGAGACTAAAGGACGGGGTAAACAGGGACTGATGGGCAGATTCCAAGTCTGGCTCCAGACACAGATAACCTCGGGGTACTACCATGCCTGATGTCACACAGCCATTAAATCAAGAGGCCTGCGTTAAACTGGACACAACTGCTTTTGACGCCAGGATCTGACACGCTCACACCCTTTATGAGCCCATTAAGAGGACCACTGCCTGGTGCGCAGTTGTTGACGTACAGAGGAAGTTTCAACAATGCTTAGAGGGAGTGATAAACCTTTAAAAAAAACCAGTTTAATTGATGCAACCTTGCATACTGTGACTGTCTCCTGCAGAGTGGAAATCTTACCCAACAGTTGCAGCAAAATGTAGACATTAAATGGAATTTTAAAGACAGAAATCATGATTTAATGATCAGATATCAACATTAAATTTGCACAGCTGCATATCTTCTTCAGTCTTTAAAAACCTGCAGTCATGTGACGCATCCACTCAGTCGCTGAGCTCACATTTCGCATGTGCAGCTCATGTTCTCTGTTCTCCAAGTGGGGAAAAATGTGGGTTATGCTCGTTTGCAAACATGCGCCAATTATTCATAACCTTCTTCTCTCCTGAGTCTCTGCAGTGATTTATCAACGTGGGCTTTTAGTGACACACTTCTCGAAACATGTGGACAACATGTGTTAGGTTTCAGTGTGAAAACACCGACTTACTCACAATCTTAACAGAACGAGTCTCTTGAGTCACATTTTAGCACCGCCTAGTCATTTAATACAACTGGTAAATCATATTAGTTTTCTCATTTGTAACTAGAAAATAGTTGAGCTGAATTTTATGCTGTTTCTGAGATCCAACTTCAGACTTCAGATGCAAGTAGCAACTGGCACTTGTTATCCATTCACTTCGTGAGTAGTATTTCTCTGAAGCAAATCCGTATTTATGCGGATTTTACCGTATTTATTTCGCAAAATTCTGGCATCCACAGCTGCCGGTATTTTACCGTAAATTAGAGACTTTTTTTTCACAAGACATTCCATTCAGAAGGATGTTTGGGATGCTTATACTGTTGAAAGTTCAATAATGTGGAGGTAATCCTCCTTCACTATTCCACCCACTTTGCGCTATATGCAACAGAACCACTGGCAGCAAAAGAGACCCTAACCATGTTGCTGGCAATGTTTTTTTAATAAGTTTGAAAGCCTCATTTTGACACCTTCAAACATTCTTTTTGTTGTTGTGGCCAAGAGTTTGATCTTTTTTTTTATTCTGACCATAAAACTTTTCTCCTGTCAGCATTTGACTCATATGGCCAAATGTACAATTTGATCTTGAAAGAGGTTCAGTTTTGAAGCAAGAGCCTCTTTCTTTGTTGACAATGTCTCAGTTCATGTTGATATGAAATCACATCTCTGTGAATGCTGACACTGGGGTTTTGTCATCTTCAAGCTTATGAAAGATGACAAAACACTTGTCATCTTTCAGAAAGATGACAAGGTTGTTCCAGGAACAACCTGGAAATATTCCAGGTTGTTCCTGGACTTTTCTGAACATCCTAAACAACTGTTTGTTTTATTTGTGGGTGACAGCTTGGGTCTCGGCCATTTAAACTTGAATACAGATTTGCGAGACTGATTCAACAAGGAGGATTAAAGAAAACCACAGAGTCCTGTGGTTAAAATCTACACACTACACACTTCCTTTATGAGGAGCCCAGCTGTAAATCCTGATCATTTATCAAGAAAGCCTCTCATCTTGTTGGAAGCCAAAAAGAAGGCCCTTGGACGGTGACATGAGACCTTTTTGCCCTCAAAACAATGTGAAATGAAGCTTGACCCCTTTTTGCCTCAGACCTCCCACTAACATGTTGTCTTCAGAAAGGTCACAAGACTGATTGGGTCAATGTTTTCTGCCATTCTCTAAGAGCTTCAACTTAAATGACCCGTATTGCATTATGACTCAAACTGACAGCTCTTTTTCGCCATTAATCTATTTCTGACAACATTGGTCAAAAACATCCTGTTTATAAATATATGCATAAACCTTAACAGTATACAAATCTACAGGGTTTCTAAAGTGCTCTGCAGAAACTGATTAGCTGCCGACATCAGAAGGCAAATAACTATCCTTCATGGTCAGTATGATATCTGACAACATCTGTGGCGGTGTGCCAATCCTCACTGGATTGATGATACAGATGTGTGTGCATGTCTGCATATTTACACCATAGACGGGTATTCGATGTGACTCATCTTTAAGTCAACATTTTTTACAAGGAGATCCATGGTTTACTTCAGCAGTCCAGGGCCAGACCTCGTTCTGTCTGACTCTATGCTACATGGCTTCAGAGTGTGCATGCTTGACTGGGCTGCCTGGAGTCTGGTTCTGTCTCTCATTGAAAATGCATGAAGCATCACAAACACAGTGTGGTCTCCACTGCGTACCGTTGCACAGCTGAAATGTGGTATTCAGCAAGAATTAAAACAGTTCTGTTTTTTTTTTTAACTGCTTCAGTCCAGCAGCTTTAAGACTCCAAGATAATTAAGGAAAATAGATAGTGTAACAATTAAAAAGGCCGGCCTCTAATTTCTGTTATGTAATCTACTAAATATATGCTTAGAATAATAAATTAAATATCAAAGTTTTTTATTTTCAAACATCTTTCTATTTTTATCTTCAAAAAAATCACTTTTTTTGTCCTGTGATTTTCTGCTGCATGTAATCTTTTATATCCAACAATTTTTTTTTGTTTGTCTTTTTCTAATGTATAAAAGAAATACATTACATCGTATAAAACTGGCCCGCCACAGTGAATAGTTTCCAGAACACAAGTAGCACCGTGTTTCTGGATTACATTACAAGATTACTCCTCTGATATCTCTAATAAGAGATTAGTTGTGGGAGATCTCCACTCTATTTTCTAATCAGTTTGCCCTATTTATTATTCTTAACCCTTTTGGTGCTGCTTTTATCAGTTGGGGGTTTGAGTGGCGTCTCCTGAGACAAAGCATTAGCAGCAGCGAGACTATAAACAGGAAGGAGGGACTGTCTCCACTTTTGTCCCATCACTCCAAAATGAGACAGCCTCGTTTTTCAGTGACTGAACGACAAAACCCAGAACGCAGCAAAGGTTTCCATTAAGAACCTGTTTTTATTTACCAACTTGACAAGTCAATCCTCCACTTCTCAGGACAGCCAAACCTTCACAGACAAATTGCTCCTGGTAAAAATAAGTAAAGTCCTTAGAAATGAATGTATCTCAATGCAGCTGATGAATCAAAATGTTAGAAAGTCAAATCTTTTATTAAAATAACATTGATATATGATTAGAGATGTTATTTTTAGTAATGGATTACTAATTGTTTTGACTAGAAATCTATGACTTGCTGTTTCCTTGGAGTATAAACACATTCACACATCAGTATGTTTTTCTGCTACTTTTCAAAACAGAAAAGATTTTAGAACACACCATTCAACCCAGTCAAATGTTTACTGATCACAATAAAATGGCTGTGTAAAATTGCTTCTCGCTCAAATTTGCTTATTTCTTGAGGCAAATCAAAATTTCAGATGTATAAAATAACTAGAACTCTGACAAATAAGACTGGACATGTCTTCTTGTAAGACAATAGTGTGTTTACTTCAAAAGATAAAAAAAGCAAACCTGCAATAAAATAACTTTTTTGTGTCTCTCCAGCCAACCCCACCTCTTCAGACATTATCGCTCTCAGTCCACCCATATATTGCACGAGTGGGAGTCCAACCCGACTGGACAGCATCTGTTTCAGCAAGAGGTTTAAAAGAAAACAAAAGACAGAAAAACACAACAAAAAGAGAAGTAAAGGAATGAATTGAGATGAAGGTGTTTCTGTTGCCTGACCACCTTGTTCATTAATTTGACATAAAACATATGAGCAAATAAAGGTTTGTGTTGAATGCTTTTGTTTTGACACTTATGTTAGATTTGCAGATTGGAAACAAACAGGACAAATGAAGCTGGATGATGAATTGCTCAGTGCAACTCAGTCCTTCCCAATGTGAGACTCTGGTCGTCTTCAGATTTTGTAAGTGATCATTCTCTTGACCATGAGGCTTTATTGTTTTTCATTTTTCTTCATTTTTTTCATCTTCAACTTGACATTCATCCCTTTGCAAAGCTGTTTTCAATCATCTAAAGTGGTTTTCTGAATTGCTCTGATAAAGTTTTTATCTTATCTTTATAGTGTTAAACATCATCTCTCTGGCACTTGACTCACTGCTTGTATGTCCACATTTATCACCATGAGTCAAGCATTTGAGTGAAAAATCATTCCAGGCAAGCAAACACTCCTTTGGCATAGTTTGTCGTTCATTATAAAATGTAACACCACTACACACTACCCATACTTTGGATGGGAGTTGCTCAAATTGCAGCACCACTTGAAGCAACCAAGTGAAGGTAAAACTCTCCCACATGCTTAAAATTAAGTTGAGTATCATAAATCAGAGGGGATGAACCATAAATTGTGTTTAATATTAAGAAAAATGGTCTCACTGTTTGAAGTTTTCTTAGTGCGAAGATAAAAATAATATAAATCTGGCTTGCATAGAAAAGAAGACAAATTAAACTCTTCTCTGCATTCCTATGATCCCATGAACTCCAATGAAAGGACATGTCAATATCATCGAATATTAACTGAAAAAACTATATACAACCTTAATCTGCAATTTACATGAATCGTTTTTGGCAATGTACACGGAAGTAAAATCTGAAAGCATAAAATGTTTTATTCCGTCATACTGTATGTTAGAGCATGTTAATAAATTACACATTCTGGGACTCAAATCAACATCACCATGCAAGAAGATCCTACCATATGAAGCATGAAATAATCTCACAGTTCAGACTCGCTGAGTTTTGCTCTACAGAAATAAAGGGCCAGCAATGTTCTTTGGATTTATCAAACCCCAAATTAGCCCATTAAGTTGCTTTAATGCTTCTTTTTTTATTATAATATGGGCCATATTAAGTGCAAATGTCTTTTCATATCAAAAAAATATGTGAGAACAGCAAAAATGACTTGTCCTACCCACCAAAGAGCAAACACATGCGGATGCACCACATCACAAGGTCCTTGTATTTTCTTCAGAATTCGGGTCTGCGGTTTAATGTCCCCTGATGAGCAGCATGACATGTCTGTGATCACTGACATAGAGCATCACCACAATCTCCTCCAAAAACAGTGCAGTTTGTTGTTTTCCTGCCATCCTTCTTTGTTGTTGGACAATGGCTCATTCTTTGAGTGCCTACCCTTGTGTTCAGACACAGATGCTGTGGCCTAGACAAGAGAAGGGTTTCTGTGTTGCAGCAGCAGACACTCAACACATCTGGTTAGACCTGGTTTATTTTTCCAAAGGCAGTAAGTAATACATGAGCGTTCTTGGTGACGTCACCTTATATTTGAAGGGTTACACAACTACACCTTGACTGTGCCTGAGGCGTGAACGGTGTGCGTTCTTGCACAGGATGATTCAGTAGGGACTCCTCCAATAAAACATTATTTTCTTTCCTATCCTTTAGGCAACATTTTCACTCAAAGTTCCTGTCACTGCCTTTTCCACACACACTTGAGTGTATGACGTCTTGCTCCAGAATCCATCTGTGGGCAGGGCTGATTGTCTATTGTGCCTGCTCACACGCTTGGCTTTCCAGTTGGAATTGTGACTCAAATGAATATTCAGCAAAGTGTTTCCTTCTCCAAATGTTTGTTGTGTGTGTGTGACTAATCCTGCTGTGGCTAATGTTCAAAGGTGCAGCAGGTTGAGCTTTGGCCGAGTGTTTTGTGTTCATTTGTTAGATGATGATTAGCAGGGAAACTGGATGAGCCTGAGGCCAAAAGTGTTTGACCCTGCTGTCTATTCTTCTCTCCCTCACTATAAGAAGAAATGCTGAAAAAAAAATTGCGACTGTGAGGGCTCTTCTTCTTTTTTTTGCTTTTTTGTCACACTTACATTGCCTGAGACCTTCAAACTACTTGCATATTCTGTCAAAAAATAACCTGGGTGAATATTTAATAAAAGGCTGTTTTCAACCAACCTGGCCTTATGTGCAACAGCAACAGCCTCTGATACTGATTAATGGTTGTTCCACCTTTGCCTGCTACAGCTTTAGATGTTAATCTGGTTTCGTGTGGAACCTCCTGGATGAACTGTCAATGCTTTCTTGAAGTGATTGTGATAGACTGGTTACTCCTGGGAAGTTTAACTCATGTTTTATGTTTTCTCCATTTTTAGATAATGACTCTCACTGCGACTGGCCAGAGTCCTGAAGCTTCAGAAAGACTTTGGAATCCTTTACTGACTGATATTTCTAAAAGTACATTGTAACTCATCTGTTATTAGTATGATGTGTTGCTTTATGAAGTGTTTTCACCTACTTCATGTTGTCAAACAGGTTATATTTAAGTGATTTCTTGATTCTACAGTCCAGGCAGTAATCGGGCTCAAGTTTGAACCAAAAGAAATGTAGTTAATCACCATTAACCTATGATTAAAGAAGCAAGATGGTTATATTGTTACAACATGGTACTGTTGATTTTAATATCAACTCTCCCCTTTTAATTTAAATTATTAGTTGATAATGCTTTCTGCATTTACCCAGGTTACCTTTTTTCGATAAAACATTTTGTTTGTCAAAGGGGGAAAAAAGCAAATACATTTCTTCAGCTGTATTGTTTGCATTTTGATCTTTGTTTACTTTATCATGGGTCCAAATAACACCAATGTATGCTTTCGTTCCTGCAGGAATTCCTAACATCTCACTGATTTTAATATGCAGATCTGAACACGGCTGTACTCCCCCGCCCATCTCTCCTCTTTATTCCCTGGGTTTTGTGGTTTTGGGCTTGCTTCGTCGTGCTGCTCTGTGGTGAGCCACTGCTTACACAGGCAAAAAAACAGAAGTTCAGTTTATCTCTCCGTTCCTCACAGCAGCAGCACCTACCTAATATGTCATCGCATTTCCACAGACATACATCATCGGACTGTGGCTGAATTCATTCAGCAAGAGGAGACAGAGATGAGCTGGAGCTTCATGGATCCTTCAGGGGGTTTTGCACAAGAAAGCTCCACTTCTCTAATGCAATATTCAAATCCAGCTCTGGTCTGATGGTGCAGTGTGCTCTGCTACTGCAAAGCTGTCTTTTCTCATCATGGTCGGCGCTGAGTCATTCTCCCCACACAGGAGCTGCCTCCACAGCCTTTACAAACTCTTGACATTCTCTGCGCTGCTCGAGGGCAGCGGGGGTGAGCGCACACGCATGGGCAAATACTGATGTGTGCACTCATGGGCTGCAAGACAAACACCAAAGTAAAGCACACCCATCTTTTTACGACTACAAGCACATGTAAAAATTTCCGTCTTGTTTCACAGACATATTTCGCTCCATTTATGAAAAACAAGGATTCAAAACTTAATATAATTTGTTTGACAAATTATATTAAACTATTTCCATCAAAACTATTTCCATCAAAACTTAATATAATTTGTTTGACAAATTATATTAAACTATTTCCATCTCTTACATTTTTTCCACTGCCACCTGTCCAGGGTATAACCCGCCTCTCATCCGGAACGTTAGCTGGAGATTGGCACCAGCAACTCTCCCGACCCCACTAAGGGACAAGGGTGTCAAGAAAATGGATGGATGGATGGAAATTTTTTCCACATTTTTTTATGTTGCAACCACAAACTTTAGTGAATTCTACTGGGATGTTATGAGCTAAAGCGACACAAGTACATTAAAAGAATCTGCATAGGTTTGAAATTGCTCTAAAAATGAAAATCTGAAATTTGCAACTGAGCACCAGTGCACTTTTACTTGACTCCTTCAGTTTATACTTTGTAAACTAACTGTTCACACTAATGAAAGAAACTAGAAAGATGCTTTTTTAAATCCTTCCATACAGTAATCTGAAATGTGGTGTGCATTTGTATTTAGATCCCCTGGTATCTAGTATTTCACGGTGTATTTCAGTATAATTACAGTTGCTCTTTGAAGAATTTGCTTGTGAGAAAATCAGCATTAAGATTACTAAGGAAAAACAGCAGGCAGGTAAGTAATAAATTTAAAACAGCATGAAACAAGATCTAAAAAGTTGTAAACCTGATGACGCACAATTTGATCCAACATCTGCAAATAAAATGATAAAAAGAACTTGGAGCAACTTCAAAGTGGCCAAGATGAGGCTACATAAGCAGCCAGGAAAATAAAGGATGAATGAGCTACAGAGATCCACAGTTCAGGTGGGAGAATCTTAGTTACTTCATTGGTCTTTATAGAAGACGGGCAAAATGCTATGTGGATACTTTCTTCAGCATGAACAGGCGGACTGGACTGAGTTGATGTGAAGATGGATAAAGTTAAATAGCAGGCAGTCTTGAAGAATATCTGTTAAGTAGGAAAAACTCGAGACTGGCTTAGCTTCGCCAGCTACCAGGATAAAAATCCTCAAAATACATAAAATGGCCTTGCACAAAGTCTGAATGTAAATCTATTTGAGATTATAAGGGAACTCTTGAAAACTGATATCCACACCTGTCAATACATTTGAAAGGTGCTGAATGGGAAAAAGAATTCTCAAAAAATGTGCTGAAAGTAAAGAATGTGAAGACTTTTCCCACATTTAATAGTGTTACGTTCATGGAGAGCATGCCTGCTGTGACGAAACTTGGAGGCGATGGTTCAAGGACTAAGATGCAATGATTCATTTGAAACACAGCCTCTATCTCCTGCGGTGCCAACATTTAGTTAGTGACTCGATTGCAAGACTTTCAAAACAATTTGTTGTTATTGATATGCATAGATGATAAACAGATCCAGCTTGAGTTTTCAACAAATATTTATTAGCATTCTCCCCTTAAGAGTTGCTAAACTTTAAATCTAATCTAATCTAATCTAATCTAATCTAATTTATATTTACTTTGCCATAAATCTCTAAAGCTCTGAAAAATTGTTTGTATGATCAAATGGAGCTCTACATTTAGTGTGGAACATTTGCACACACCCTATTATTATTTATTATATTATTTATTTTTACTGCTCTCTGTCATTTAAATGCAACAAGTTTGAATGCTCTGCAGCAGCATACATGGAAAAGTTGCACAGGAAGCATAATTCAGAAGCAGAGAAAGCCAGGAAGGATGTGGCTGGTCCTAGGCTGGACCTGCTCGCTCTTCCTGCTTCTGTTTGAACACCATATATGTTCAGAGACGGGGTAACACTATTTCACATTCTCTCCTCCTCATGAAACGAGCCATCATGTTGTAGAACTGTGTATATAAGCTGGTCTAAGCATGGTCCAGTGGCTCCCACAGCTCCCTTCATATGAAGAAATAATTCCCTGCATAATTGAGAGGACTTTATAATTTTGTCATCGCTGCTCAGAGAAGTGAAGATGGAGTTGTGGTTCCTACTCTGCAGCGGTTTTCTCCTTTTATTGACTCGACAATCACTGTTGTCCATCTCATGTGGTTTCACTCAAAGGCTTAGAAACACAGGACCTCAGAAATGACTCGTCATCATGAACAGGGGAATATAGCAGCCGATATAGGACTGAAGCTGACACCAATACGACTTGATTAAAGACTGCTCTGCGGCGACATGTTTAACAAAACAGTTTATTTAAGAATAACCTAGAAACCATATGATTGAAGAGCAAAAACCAAGAACCCATATTTCAAACATAACCTTTAAGCACATATAAACGCATATTTCCGATATAGTATTCTAATTTTAAGCATAATCTTTTTATTAGCTGTAATAAGTGCAAAAATGCAACAGTTTCCACAGTGCAGACAGAGTTGCACAGTGAAATTAGCACCAAGTCAAAATGAGTGGTTACTGGATTTAATAATACATGGAAGTGGAAGGTCTTACAGTGAATTATGTATAAAACTGTGATTGCGAGTTACAGTTTCCACCTTCCGGGACATGCTGCAACAACATCTTTTGGCTTGGCTACATCCAACAGATTGTGATTTGTGTTTGATTTATGTTCATATAGTGAGTGAATGAGTAGAGGATGAGTCAGGAAACTTTTAAAAGCAACGTGATG
Organism: Micropoecilia bifurca; assembly: GCA_903067075.1. Classification (NCBI taxonomy): domain Eukaryota; kingdom Metazoa; phylum Chordata; class Actinopteri; order Cyprinodontiformes; family Poeciliidae; genus Micropoecilia; species Micropoecilia bifurca. Next base: position 11,172 of record CAEGAF010090879.1, on the reverse strand, counting down.
TAATAGTCGTGCCTTTTGAGAGCGAAGTCAAGACATGCAAAGTGTCAGGGGAGCAGCTACTGCTCAGTCTTTGTATATGGTTTCTATAACAGAGATTGGGTGATGCATTTTTAATCTTTTATTATCTGTGTTTATAATTTTGCTTATAGGCAGATCACATCTGGCCTTGTTCAATAAATCACTCTTATCTCCTTTTTATATGACTGAATTAAGTCATATATCAAAACAATACACAAAACAATATTCATTTAATTTTGGAAAAGTATTAAAATTACTTGAACTCTTCCATATTTTGCCATGAATCAACCACAAGCATTATTTCATCAATGCAAAGTACGACGTAAATGGTGGAAAGAAAAGTTTTTATTTTTAAAAATTAAAAAGCTTCCAAACAGGTGTTTGGAAGTTGGGTGTTAATTTGGGTGTTGAATTAACACCCAAAAGTGTATATATGTGTCCAAATCAGCTGGTGTTAAATTCTACAACACAGAGTGTCACATTAACATTTACAACGGTGCTGGTGCTAAAATATATTAAAAGTAACACCAGTGTAGTATTGATCACAAAACATAATGTGGTGTTAAAAAGTAAATAGTTGACCAACACAGTGCTAATATCAATCAAATCCAGTGGAAAATATTCAAAACAATACACAGAAATGGAAAGTTTAACTTTTCTTAAACCCAGTTAGTATTGTAGACCAATGTTAATTTAACAAAAAAAAAAATGGGCGTCAAACTTTTAACACTTTCAAAAGTGTTACTTTAACACCTGCTGACTTGGACACATATAGACATTTTGGGTGTCAATTCAACACTTGCATTTTTACTGTGTATGTCCATGCCAATCTATCCCACGAATATGTCTTGACATAAGTACTCTATACTGTACATACTGAGATTTGTGTTCAGTAAAAGTTAGAAAATTGTGCACTGTTTTTCTTACTATTCACCAAAAATGCTTGATGAACGCCCTGTGCTCTTACTTCCAAGCTATTTTTTTAATGTTAACTTTGAAGTTAACATGCACCTCTTTTACCCTCAACTATTCTGGTTCCAGATGTGACCCGTGAAGAATAACCGCAGCGCGCACCTTTCATCATAATGAGGTAAAAGTTAGGCTGCACCTTGAAGGCAAAAGGTTTCTCTGGAACACAAAAAGCGACAGCTTTGAAATATTGATCTGGCAGCAAGGAACAACGTCTGGTCCTGAAGGACAAAAAAACTGTTTTATTAAAACAATGTGCTTCGAAGGAAATCAAAGTGATGTTTTACTTTAGGGAAAATTACACAATACCGTCCAAAATTTGAGATACTGATTGGTGCATTTTTGTTGAAAAATATGTAAGCATTTATAATTCGCATTGTTGATATTGTTTACAGTATTTTTGCTAGAGTCAAGAGATTTGTACGTTGTGTTGCTTTGTTCTTTTATCTGACTGGGCACAGTTGCTTGTTTGGTTTTTGTTTTATGCCAGCAGATGAACAAGTCATAATGATTTAAGTTCAATTACAGCACGTCATATTTTCTTGGAGAATTTGTAAACAGTTTGATTTGCTGAGTCATTTTCTAAAGCTGTGGCGCCCTCTTCAGGCAGAAGCTTACACTCGCAGTCTACCCCGGGGCAAATCTTGTTGACAATAGGAGAGCTGCTGACTCATGTAATAATAGCTTTTCTATTTCATTTTATTTTTTTCATAATATTTTATGTCAAAACTATGAATTAAATGGGATTGAAGAATTATGCTAGGAGGGGAAATGAAGCAATAATTATGAATCTTAGAGGGGTGTTGACCTGCAGAAACCACTCTAATTTGCTATGTTTCACAAATCCTTGTTAGTTTGCAACATTTCCTGATTTCTCACAACTTCTTTTCCTAATCCAGATATTTCACAAAATACTTTTCCAGTTGGGTCAATCAGACTCTTTGCAGAACAGACTTTCATTGAGATAAGATTTTCAATAAATTTTCATTACTAAAATTATTTAATAGTATGACAACTAAATGCCCAAATTTAAGCAGAATTAGTTATATCTATGATCTCGGTTTAAATCTGCATAAAACCAAGCATGATGTGTTTTTAATCATTTTCAAGATGTCTCAGCTTAACATGCTGTCCTCCTAATTGAACTGTGAAATTACTACTTCTTTCTTTCGTTACATCACACAAAAAATAACACTTTTTAGAGCCACAGTATGTTGCAGAACCATTGTGTGCAGCTTCAGGATGCATTATATATTATTATATTACATGTAAATGAATGTTTATTGAAGAAAATGACTGGTATGAAAGCTCCATGTTCGCTGCCTGATGAGATCATTCGGGTTACTCAGATGGAGCGGATTCTGTGCAGACAGCAAATTAAATCAGAGACGTTAGAGGATTCACATCACTGTCTGACCCGGAGTGTGTCATGACCGTATGACCAAAAGCATAAGTACATGGTCTCACCGTATGTAAGATGATGAAAATGATCCTCCAGGAAAGCCTCTGCCGTGCATGAGCCATATTAAATGAATTAACTATAATCTGATTTGGCATTAGTGAGATCAGTGGTATTTATAATAGCAGAGGGAATTACAACAAATGATCCCACTGAGAGAAAGCAGGCAAACAGAGGAAGAGATGGATAACATCCAGATGCTTCTGCTCTGCGTCGGAGATGACTGCTAGTCCAGAAAACCCTCAAATGACCACCTGTACCCAAGGAGGGCAATTAACGGCGTCAAAATATTTTGCTTCTGTCCCCACTGACAGACGTGGTGTCAGAGCTTGTCATAATTTGCAGAGATTATGTCACGTCACCGCTTGTTTTTTCCCCGAGTCTCATCCCAGATCCCTGCTGGCTCATAATCAGAGAGGTGACAGTGCTGGGCCTGCAGCAAGCCGCTAATGAAAAGCCATTTAACGGTGAGCCAGGACTCCTTAAGTGAACTAGACAGTTTCTCAGGAAGGAAACGAAGAACACTGTTAGCTAATAAACCTTTCTCTAAATGTGGTGTCACACTGATTGATCTTATTTAGCTTTTGGTGGGCACTGACTAGAAATGTGAAGCTGCAAAAGCCCAATTTAGCATTAAAATATTCTCCAACCGTTTATTGTTTTCTTCCCCAAACAAAATAAGCAAATCATGAGGTAACAAGACAAGCTTTAAGATCCTTTCTTCTAAATTCCAGAGGAAACTGTAAAACTTGCATGAAAAATGTTGCATAGTTTCAGTTCAGATCGAGATGTTTACTGGGTGAGAGAGACGGTAATGCAATCTAGAGAAATGCAGAAAACACAAGCTCACAATAGAAAAGCTGGATATTTGGACTTTTTAAGAGCGAGGCTGTGGTTTCTTTAGCTAAAGCAAAATTTAAAAAGGCTCTGACAAACAAATCAAAACAAGTTTTGGAGTCTGAGCAAGGTTCAGTAAAACTGCTTTGTTTGATCTGGAATGAATCGTGCGTTCTTTATTCTTGGGGCTATAGTTTTATTTTTGCAGGCTATAATTTATCTTTGATCAGATCTGAATCGGTGGCCCTTGCGGGTTTGGAAGCATTTGCACTCAAAAGTCTTTGAGTTCATGTAGCCTTGAAACTCGCTTTGCATTTGGTATAAGTAGCTTCAGTATAAATTCGATAGAGCACTTTGTCTTTAATTCCACCCTTCTAAGTAATTTGCCTCACATAATCATGCCTCTTTTTTATTTTCACCAAGGACCTGCAGCTGTTTTTAGATTTAAGCAGTGAGCCACAACTCAGTTGAAGAGGGTAGATGTGAGCTGAGGATTCATGCCCTTCAAGATTTATCGAAGTAGGACATATAAAGGACGCATTGAACAAGACATTTTGTAAAGTCATCCCTGCTATAGCATGCAGACTGATATTAGTAGCTACAACAGAGATTAATCAAAGAGGAAACGTGTCTGAAAATGTTTTTGTCTATGTCTCTGTTTAAAAACAGAAATATTCAGAAGTAATTCTGCATATTTAGGAAGCTGCTGCTTTTCCACCATCTCAAATCACTGTGTGTATTGATTTCACTCTACATTTTCTTCTGTTTAAAACTTGGGTTGTAATTGTTCTGTACATAGGTAAGCATTTCCCATTTTTAATATGTTATTGTCAAATTTCTTGATGCAATTTTAATTGCTTTATAGGCAAAAACAGTGAGCAGCAATCCCTACAACAGACAGCTGTAAAATAACATAAAATTGAACCTTCCAGTCATAAACAGTGATAAGGCTCGTCAGACACAAATGACTAACAGCTCAGCCACTTGGTAGCCTAAGATTAGGCTCTGGTAAGTGAATGTTACACACCAGCTTTGACTGTACATTATTAACCTTACTCCCTTAATAATTCTGATAGGCTAGACATTGCCTCATTTGTCTTCTCTGTAGGTTTGTATCTAAAAAACAAATTACCTAACCAATGTATTTTCTTAATGTCCAGAAAACAGCTATGTTAGCATAAATAACATAGCACTGATGACTTGGGTATGAAGCCCTCATGGCATAAATGGCTGTATTTTCGACTTAAGTTATAAAGGTGAAATGGCTAAACAAAGGTATAATGTTTACAATATGGTTCTTTTTAATAATTGTTGAAGTTGTTGTTTAATATCAGCTACCAATAATTTGCTTCTATCTCAATTTCTACCCTGTTAAACCTGCAGAGTCACTAAAGACAAAGCAACCCTTGTACAGCAGAAGCCTCATTGTGTTTGCAATTAGGGGAATTACACATTGCCAAACCTTTAAAGTTATACTTGGAAATTTACTGCCGTGAGTCACATTGTTGAACTTGCAGCTTCTGAGGCCACTCCCATAAACGCAAAAATCCCTCACAAAAAAAATTTCCTCACTTATCTTCATTGTGAACATTGATTTATAAACCTGTCTGTGGTAGAAAGGTTTGATGCCAGAAACACAATTTTTATACTTGTAAACAGACCTGAGTGATGCTTTGCAAAAATATTTAACTCAGTGATCCTATCACTATTGATAGGATCACAATAGTGATCCTATCAATAGATCACAATAGTGATCCTATCAATAGTGATTGATAGGATCACTATTGATAGGACCCTATCAATAGTGATCCTTTGATAGGATCACTATTGTTGTATCAAAGTGATTAGAGTTAACTGAACTATATTTTAACCATTCATCTCACAGTATGGTGGCTAATTGGATAAATGGTTAAAATATAGTTCAGTTAAGCCACTGTGAGTTAACTGAACTATATTTTAACCATTCATTTGTATGAATGGTTAAAATATAGCTTTTATGAGAATACCAGGTCACATAGCACCTTTCAAAGACATAAAAATCACAAAGTGCTTTACAAAAAAGGAAACACATCAATAATAAAAGAATCTGAAATCAATGAACAAAATTAACCAAAAGCCAGTCTGAAGAGATAAGTCTTAAAACTTTTTAAAAATGCGTAAGTTGACTGGGAGCAGCGCATTGATAGAGGGAGAGCGTTCCAGAGCCTCAGGCCACCTCCTGAAATGCTCTGTCACCACAGGTTTTAAAATGAGTTCTGGGAACCAACAGCAGCATCTGATTAGAAGAAATCAGAGTCCTACACAGACAGAGAGGCTTCAAAAAGTCCAATATATATTTGAAATGCTTTAAAAGTTAAAACCAAAAGTTTAAAATGAGTCCTAAAATACACCGGGAGTCAGTGCAGAGGGGCCAGAACAGGAGTTATGTGATCTGTTCTGTGGGTTCTAGTTAGAACCAGCATTTTGCACAGACTGAAGGGAAGCCATGGAGGATTTACTTATTCCCACTAAAAGGCCACTACAATAGTCTAAATAAGAAGAAATAAAAGCATGGACAATCATTTCTAATTGCTTCTGTGATAAAATAGCTTGCAACTTCAAAATATTAATTAAATGGTAAAAACAGTTGTGAACTAACAATTTACAATGATTGTCCATTGACAGAGAACTGTCGAAAAGAACACACAGATTTCTGAGGCTATTTTTATTCAAAGGGTTTAAAAACCCAAGTTGCTTCTTGATTTCCGTGATTTTATCATCAGGAGCTACGATAAGCGTATCAGTCTTGCCTACATTTAACTGCAGGTAGTTGTCATTAAGCCAAGCTTACTGAGTTCAGTCAGTTTATAAAATTCAGAAGATCGAAATGAACAATATAGTTGAATATCGTCATACACCTGGTATGAGACGTTACTGTAGCGATTTAAAATAAGTACAATAAAAAGAAGAGTGGGCCCAAAACTGAACCTTGGGGCACCCCACATGACAACTGAGCAACATCAGAGTGAACATTGTTCATAAAAACAGTAAAAGACCTATCAAATAAATAAGAGTTAAACCCGTTTAAAACAGTGCCAGAAATACCAAAAAGATCTCTTAATCTGTTGATAAGAACAGTGGGATCCACAGTGTCAAAAGCTGAAGTCATGTCCAGTATAACGGACACAGTGTAGTTTCCAGAATCAGCTGCCATCAACACATTACTAAAAACTTATAATGATGCTGTTTTTGTGGAACGCAATCTACTAAAACCAGATTGAAAGTGGCATGTGATGAAGCCCTAGGCGGAAATTCAACCTGTAAGACTCTTCCGGCATCACCTATCACCACGCCTTCACCCCAGCCAATCAGGACGCAACCTCTCTACCTCGATCCAATCACCTGGCAAGAGCTCGTTCAAAAGGCAAAGCAACCACAGATCCACCTGCTTCAGCCGTGCTTCAACCCACCTCCTCCCCGTTTCCACCACCAGCCTCCCAGACGCCTCCAGGTTCCCTCAAGACTCCTCTCTCCAAGCTCCGCTCCACCACCAGTGACTGGGCCCGGCGGAAGAACTACCTGAGCTTCGCTCGAGCCGATCATTCAAGCTCGCTGCGATTCTCGGCTCGCACGTCTTCTGCCGGTGTCCGAGTGCCAAATTCTCGGTCCAATAAAATTGTCTATCTGCTGTTTCTCTCTCTGGGTGAGTTTACACAGATTGAAATCAAAGCATATAGATTCACACAAAGATGAAAATATAAAACCTATAAAAACATAATTAAGAATAACACACTGTACAGTAAAGCTTGAATTATAACGTAAAATATTTCTTTCAAAAAGGATACTTTGATACAAAAAAATGTGCAACTGAGTGGGATAATTTAAGAACTGTATAATGTTTACATGTATCTGTGCATTAAAAACAAAAGGCTATGTACAATAGGTGACAATAAAAAACTGTGCAAACAACAGAAATATAAACACCTATTAAATTTGATAAGAGCAGTTATCGTTATAAAGTCTAACAGCTACTGGGCAGAAGGAGCTACGATAACACTCCTTTCACCGAAGGTGCAGCAGTCTGTAACTGAAGGAGCTCTCCAGTTCAGCAACAACTTCATGAATGGATTGGGTGTCATTCTTCACCAGTGATGTTATCTTAGCCAGAGGCGTTCTGTCTCCAGTACCTGCAATGGGTAGAGGGGACATCTTGGAACAGAGCTGGCCTTCATGATGAGCTTACCTAACCACTTCCTGTCAGCTGTAGATAAGCTGTTGCTCCAACATACTACAGTAGGTGGCTGTTGTGACCACAGAGACAAAAATGTCTTCAGAAATGAGACGTACTCTTCAAAAAAATCTCACTTTCCCTCAGCAGATAGAGTCTGCTCTAACCCTCCCTGTGAAGAGCATCAATGTCATGAGTCAAGTCTAGCTTAGTGTTCAGATGAACACCCAGGTAATTATAAGACATCACTATTTTAACATCTGCTCCCTGGATGTTTACTGGTGTCATTTTGGTGGGTCTGCGCCTGAGGAAATCCACCACCACCTCCCTATTTTTAGCAGCATTGATTAGGAAGCCCACTGGTACCAGTCTACAAAGTCCTGAGTCCACTGTCTGGACTCTGAGTCATCCTCGCCTATAATGAGGCCGACTACGGCAGAGTCATCAGATAACTTATGAAAATGGCAGGGTGAGGAGTTGATGGAGAAAACTGCAGTTAGTATGAAGAGGAATGGTACCGTACCAGCACAGTTCCCTGTGGGGCCCTGGAACAGCACTATATGGTGGGGACCAGGGAGTTAATCCGACATCATCTGGGGAATGTGGTGTTCCACTCTTGACCGAACACACATGGACTTTACAAACAGAAAACAGAAACTGATTTAATATTTTTTCAAATTCTGTCTCTATAATAATGTTTTCTTTTAATTCATTCTGTTTTGGAGTTTTTTTCTATCTCTGATTGTATTTAATTCCCTGGTTGGTAGTTAAATAATTGTCTAATCATCTTAAGAGCAATCTACATATATTTATCAGTGCCAAGATGTAAAATAATTGGGGTTTATTTTTCAAAAGAAGGTTGCACAGTACATTTGTGCCACTGGTATAATGTAATAAGAAGTGCAAATAAATAGCTTATTCCAGTGACTTTCACAATGTTTTCCATGTGCTGTGACCATGTTAAATTTGAACTCATGCCTGTTCAGGAACCTCCATCTATCCGAGCTTGGAATTTGAAAATTTGATTCCTCATTTAGAAACATGAAGACCTGATTCCAAGTACTCTAAAATATAATATAATCACTATTCGATATGTATGCAGGACATACTTGTTGTTATACATGTATAAAAAATATTCTTTATGTAAAAAATCCAGTCAAGCAGAGATCATTTATTTAAATACAGTCTCTTCAGTGTTTGTTTTTTGGATGTAACAGATTTTTCTCTTCTTTATAGCTATTTAAACGACAGGAACCTGCTTTTTAGGTTCTCCACATTTTCCTATAGAGCATGGAGCAAGCAAAAAAAAAAAAAGATTGCAAAAGGGTTAAGTGGACTGACTGGATGGAAACAAATCTCCTGTCTTCCCCATTTTCATTTCTGCCTTTGGCATATGAAGCAAGGACTACTGATAACGTGAGCCAGTCACAATGTGGGACATTATCTCAGCCTGTGGGACAAAGGGCAGGGGAAGAATGCATTTCAGTTTCAGAAAAGGACATGTGGTCACCAAGAGCAGAAGTTCCTAACATCTTTAGCTTCTGGCACAAAATAAAAGAGGAAGAGACCCAACCCATCAGTTGAGTAAACAACAGGCAATGCATATGCAATGCACAGAATAACAAAAGCAGAATCATCATCCAAAATTTTGTTGATTTTATGTCCTCTATTATTTAAAGGATACAGATTCTTAATTATTATTACTACCAAATCAGTTTAATTTCTTAAAATGTCTTAAAACCCCACATGTGTTGATCTTTGGAGTCCTGTTCCCAACTTTGAAAATTAAGAGAATGAAGTGGGGGAGAAATACAGATCTAAAAAATGTTGAATATTAAAGATTTCATTTCGGAAATTCTACTGGACTTTAAAACAGTGAAAGGAATATATGACATAGATTCATTTGATGCACACAAATATATTTCAAATGCTTATTTCTATTCATTTTGACGATTATGGCTTACAAAACGCAAAGTTAATTTATCAGAACATGTACCTACATTCATTTAACAAATAAGAAAATAGTTTTAATTGTGAAATGTTAGTCCACATGCTATGCAGTACATGCAATTGATACTTCATCAGAGCTCTTTCTGCAGGAATTACAGCATCATCATCCTGTGGTGTGGAATATTAGCGATCAGTCTGAGACTCAAATGAGGTGTTAGAAAAGCTCAGCTTGCTTTTACATTGGCTTTCATCTCATGAGTATCATTTGAATTTCTGACTCTCATCTTCCTAATAATACCTTACAAATTCTCTAAAGGGTTTACGTCAGGCCAGTTTGCTGGCCAATCATGAAAAGTCATTATGACGGTATTAGTAACTACTTTTGACATTGCAGACAGATGAAAAATCAGCATCTCCATATCACGTGTCACGAGGGAAGTGCTCAGAAAACGTCCTGTTTGACAGCTGTGCTGACTCTGGACTTGCTGTAGCAGATGTCATGAAGTCACTAGTAACTATGAAAACGCTCCACTGGATTTCAAGTAACTTGGATTTTGTGCTGCTCAACCCTCTCTCCACAATTTGGAAACTTGGTTTCAAAAGGAAATACAAAACTTAAATTGCAAAAGAGCCTTCCCCCCCCCCTCAGCACCAGACACAGTGTCTGACTGCATATAAATTTAGTCCATTTTCGGTTTAAAGAGCTGTGTATGTGGGACTTTGACAGCAGTGACATGCCATCAAAAGACAGTTAAAAAGTAGAAAATATGCTCTTTTTTTAGCATCAATGTAATATCAGAATAAATTCTATAAAATACTGTGATCAAATTGGATGTTCATATTTATCACCCCATCCATGTCCTGAATTTGGCAATATGTGGGGTTATGGAAACACTGACTTCAGCTGCAGTTCACATCTTGTGAATCTCCCCAAATTCAAGTCTGGAGTTAACCATGTTTGTCATGTACCTTCTTCTGCCACACTTTTTCATTTCACTAAAAATTATGTTAATATGTTTGCAAATATCAATATCTGAACAGCAAAATTATTTAGCAATGACCTTTCATTGCTTTTCTCATTGCCCTTTTTGTAGAGGTCTGTTGGACAACTTTCAAGTCAGAAATCTTTACCCTGATTAGGGAGGTTGTATTGGAATATTTCTATACTGAAATGTTTAATGTTACTCTTATCAATCTGAGTGCAAGGAATTAAGACATATGCTTTGCTTTTTGAATCAATTTACTTAAATAAACGATCTTTCTACGGAAGAGGATTAGGGCCACCGGAAAAAAAAATCTGACTTTAAAGTCAGAATTCTGATTTTCTGACTCTGAGATTAAATTCAGAATTATGAATTCAATTCTTACTTTAATTCTGACTTTAATACTGAGATTAAGGTCAAAATTCTGACTTTAGTCTCAGAATTCAGACTTTTATCTCAGAATTCAAAGTCAGAATTCTGACTTTAATCTCAAAATTCTGACTTTAAAGTCAGAATTCTGATTTTCTGACTCTGAGATTAAAGTCAGAATCTCAGAAATCTGACTTTAATCTCAGAGTCAGAAAGTCAGAATTCTGAGATTAAAGTCAGAATTCTGACTTTGAATTCTGAGATTAAAGTCAGGATTCTGACTCAGAATTCAAAGTCAGAATTCTGACTTTAATCTCAGAATTCAAAGTCAGAATTCTGACTTTAATCTCTGACTTTAAAGTCAGAATTCTGAGAGTCTG
>CAEGAF010090844.1:0-33737 GCA_903067075.1 Micropoecilia bifurca | reverse complement strand
CACACACACACACACACACACACACACACACACACACACACACACACACACACACACACACACACACACACACACAAGCAGTCCAGAAGCAGCAGGTAAAAGAAAGACAAAGCAAAACATTCATACAGCTGGGTGTGAATTTTTTAAAACCAGGCTGAAAAACTGTTGAGCGAGGCTGTTTGAGACCTGCAGTCAGTGGAAGGGAAAACACACTTTGACGTTCATGACAGCTCATGTTTACCCACATGTCGGTTTTCATCCAGCCTCAAGCTACGTTTTTTGTTAAATACTTTTTACAGGGTTTCTACGCGTCAAATTTAACTTTTTAGCCCCGCCTTGAATGAAATTTACGTCCGAAACCATAAACATAGGAGATGGTTTAGGTATCCTGCTGCATTACAGTCACGCACGGCAAACAATGTTGAAATGTTTGTGGCTCCTGGCAGCTTCTTTGTTATTCTCATCCTCCCACTGCATATTCCCTCCCATGGTGCCAACCTTAAAGGTTGTTTTTGTTTTTGCACAGAAATGCATGTAGCCTTTGAAGAGTTGGTAGCGGAAGTGAAAACGAACGTCCTCTGGCCAAATGGCGATATATTTCCGCTTAAAAGAATCGACACGCATCGTTGCCTCTCAGCCACATTAACGCACGAGAAAGTTTGTGCTCGTGAACGTAGATGTGCAAACGTGAGCGCGCGACGTGACACAAGAAGGTTTTTTAAAAAAAATTCAAATGTTTAGCACTGTCGACGATAACGACTTTGGTGTGTCTTGTTTAAATTTTCACCTGTCGCCGTCGCTCCCCGTGTGTCAGGCCCATTACCCTGGATAGACACAAAATCCAGCTAGCTAGCTACAAGAGCATGTTAGCAGCTAGTGTTAGCTTAAATCGTTAGTTCAAGTCAGAACGCAATGAAGACAAACTGTGAAACAAAGATATGTACCAGATTAAAAAGTCACCACAAAATTTAAGAGCTGCAATTAATACTATTAATAAAGTTAAGAACTTGACTTTTTAAGGATGTGCGGACACCTTGTTTAAAAAAACAAACATTGAGTTGAACGGTCTATCTCTAGCTATAGCTTAATTTTTTTGAAAAACATTTCAGGAAGCTCAAGCTTCTTTTAGGAAAGATTCTACAAGCTTGATACAAATTCAAAACATAACTTTTTTGGACCAGGGCTGTCAAACTCATTTTTATTTTGGGCCACATCAAAAATCTGAATGTTCTTAAAGGGCCAGTTGTGCCAGAATTTATTGATAAAACTGAACTATTAAATTATCAATCAATAGATGTTCCTCCAAGATTTTGTGGTTGTTTTAGTGGGTTTTTTCCTGCAATCATTACAGATTTTGTGGTGGCAATTTAGAAACATTTGTAAGGATTGTTTATATTTGCTCTAATGTGTTAATTGTGACTTTTTGTTATTCGCCTTATAAGTTTCACACTATAACCTGACATCAAGTAAGGCTGAGGCAGCTGTCACTGAAACTCCATGTCTCTGACCAATTTTGAGAAAATGTACTGTAAAATCAGAGAAAATTGTGGAGATCTGTTGATTTTGTGAGAATTTTGAAGATTTATGAAAAACTGGAAGGACCTATTGATGTAATTTTGAGTCTAGAGGGCCACATAAAAAGCTACGGCGTGCCAGATTTGGCCCCCGGGCGTTGACTTTGACACATGTCTTAGACCATGACAGCCAAAGTTTAGCCATTTTCAGTTCCACTGTACAGGTGTCAACACTATGAGCATTTTGAGGCAATTTGCTCATTGAAATATAAATAATTTAATTACAAATAAGACATAAGGGTGGGGAAAATGCACATGTCCATCTTTTGCCTGTAATTGTCCTTCATCTCTCACCTCCAGTTGCAGAAAAACACCCCACCATAAGGAGGCGAGCCGCAAAGAAAGAACTGACAAAGTGATAATATTTGTCTGCTTAGCTTCACACTATGTTGGGAATCTTTGCCTCAGAGCAACGCAGTCTATAGATAAGAATAATTTTTGACTTAATTGATCGGCTTAAACCTTAAATTACAATACTCAGAAAGTACTTAAAGTGTGAATTTTGGCAAAGAATCTATTTACTAATGTGTAATCTACAAGGTTTCCCCCCGAAAACTTGTTAAACCTGATGGTTGTTGCACTCGGCAGTCATTCATCCAGCAGCCCGTCGTGTTTTTGAGTTAAAAAACGTTCAAAGTTGACGCGAAATTTAAAAATATCACTTGATAATTACGTGTTATTGGAAGATTAACACCTGAATACCAACAATAAAGTCTTAAAAAAATGCTATCATTTTAAAAAGACTTGGATAAGCAATGCTAAGCCTGGTGGGGACACAAGTAAAGCCTGGTGGCCCACCAGGCTTATAATACACTGGGGGAAACCCTGAATCTGAGTCTTTTTAATGTGACGGTGTCTCTAGTGCGTGTCAACAGGGAAAAGGTTGAAAATGAGGAGGAACCTAATCAGAAATGTTATTCTAAAGAAAAGTACCCAGCTATTTTCTGCCCTTTGTGTTGTGTTCAGCAATAAGTAGAAGTTGTGTCTTTGTAATTCCACATTTCCTACTTATTAGTTCATTATCTGTATAAACTGAGAAGGATGTAGTGATGTTCCTGTGTTGTCTGAAAACTGCACAATTGCATAAAGTTGTGCACCTAAGTGACGGCTTACTGGTTCCATTAGACCATTCAGTCACTTGCTAAGTGGCTTTTCTAAGAGGCTTTCATGGTGTTTAGCTTAAATCTGAAAACAGGTTCAAGTTCAAATTCAGGAGACTGAGGACATGTTGGGGCTTTTTTTATCTTATTTAATTTTTTTACTGTAGAGTTGAAATTTTGGCAGTGTTTGGAGAATGTGGGGGAGTGAAACAGAATAAGTGCAAGAGCTGAATGCCTAACAAGAAATGAATGTGTGGGTGGAGTGAGGCGAACGGCGTGTATTAATTAGAGCTGAAACAAGGTTTGTGGGGAAATGCAGAAATATATTTTTAAAAAACAAGCATCAATACATGGTGTTTGGGTGTATGTAGCCTCGTTTCTCTACTTGGGCGACACTGGCGTCTTCACTGAGACAGGACGCAGGGGAAAGTTAAAGAAAGATATATTCGCAGTGACAGATCAAAGTGACGGGATGGAAGACGACAATGGATCAGGGGGTTAGAGAACATTTCTCAGTGCGGGAAGAAAAGCAATTTTTTTTATTAATTTATTTTTTCTGAATTTTAGCTGAACTGCAGAGCTGACAGGATTACTGGCAGCATTGTTCTGATCTGTGAGTCAAAACATTTTTAATCGTCCAGGTTAAACAACAAAGACTAAACATCTGAAAACTCTCATATGAGTCTGAACAGGAGCAAAACATCAAAACCCCGTCGTGAATAATGACGTTATCAGGATGCAGGGCGTGAAGTTAATGCGCTACTGTGCTACTAGGCACAAGTTACTTTTGCTGCATTATTTTCTTTTTCTTATCATTAATGATCTCCTGACCGTCTTGGGCTGAAAGTTCAGAGTCCTACCCAAAGTCTACCAGTGTAAATTGTTGTTAAATTAGTTTTAGAGCAGGAACAACATCTGCACATTTAACCGGAGATAACCTGATGCTATTATTGACTCAATAATATTGAGTCAGTGTGGTCAGTTTGAATAACATTTAGACAATATCCACAGAAGTGGGACACACTCTATGGATAATACAGCTCTGGAAAAAACAAAGAGCCCACTGCACTGAACCCCACTGAAAACCTGGTTATTCCACCAAAGATGGATTTCTGAACTCTTCCTGAGTTAAAGCATTAGTATTGTTGTTTCTAAATGAATACGAACTTGTTTTCTTTGCATCTTTTTTGTTATTTTGACCATTTCTCATTTTCAGCAAATAAATGCTAAATTTCTACTTGGAATTTCAGAGACATGTTGTCAGTAGTTCACAGAAGAAAAGAACAACGTTCATTTTACTCAAACGTAAACCTATAAAAAGTTAAATCAGAGAAACTGATCACTAAAAGTGGTCTCTTCATTTTTTCCTGAGCTGTATATGAAGAATCTTTAAGATGTTATTTGTTGAAAGTCACATGTTTTGTCTTTATCAAAGTATCTTTGAATGGCACTAAAATGCAAGTCAGATATGCCATTGTGATTAAGTAGAGTTTTTTTTAATTGAAACTAAATAAAATTTAAGGAATACTTCCAAGATAAGAAAAATTATGAAAATCCCATGATTTCTGTCGAATGAATTTGATGGACACAATTTCATTGTCTGTGTATTAAGACCAGTAAGACCTTCTCACTGCATCAATTATAATGATGTGAATCTCTTCTGATTAAAGTCCAGATTATTGTCTGTTGATCGTATTTCCATACAGTACGTACAAAGTCAAAAAATCTTTTGGGATAGTTTTGACTTATTCCAGCAGCATATGTAATATTTTTTTTAGGTTTGAACGATGCCGTACATCTTTCCCAAGGTTTTAATTTTTTTTATTTTAAAGGTTAAAGAGACTTTCAGTGTGCGGACTGACAGGAATTCCCAGGCTCCAGTGTAATTTGATGTAAGGGTCTCAGGAGGAGGAGAGGGAGGAGAGGCCGCCTGTCCAACCAGCAGGTGCTGGGCTCGTTTGTCATGTATGACCAAATTTAGACAGGCCGCTAATCCAGCCCACAGACCCCCGTACCCATCCCTTGGCAAAACATGAGGCGGTGTTTGAGGATGGAGGCTGAGGAGCTAAAGGAGCAACAAGAAGGCGTAAGAAGAGGCGGAGGCGGCGGAGGCTAAATTGGGTTGGCATGGGACACCACTGGACAGCTGAGAAGGCAGGATTCCTGAGGTGAACTGTAAAAGTACAAGACAGAGGAAGAGGGGGAGGAAGGTCAAGCAGGCGACGCAGGGGGGAAAGGAAGAAATGGTTTTGAGAATATCGGATAAGATTTCTGTTGTGGGGGGGAGAAGAAAAACAAAGGAATGATAAAAGGGTCAACCTTTCACTGATCTCATCGGAGTAAAGAGTTAATTACACTTGAAATGGAAAACAATGAATTACGTTTAAACATAATCTGTGGTTTTTACAAAGCAGAAAGAGTTGAAACCCCCAAGCTTCTGTTTCACTGACATTAAAGGGATCAATCTTGTAGTTTTTACGTCTTTGACATTTTCCAGGCTTGTTGTCATAGCTGCGGTTGTCCACCAGCACGAAGCCACTGCTTCATCTTGTCTTCACTTCCTTCCTGTTTATCCACACCTGTCGGCCTGATTTAGCTTAGCCTGTTTTTTTTGCGGGTCCGTCTTGTGAAATGAGGTCATGGTGGCTCGGCTGAATGCCTCACATAACTACACCGTCCCCCCGCCTCGCCCCAAAAGAAAGATCAGGGCTGCTGACCCTCAATACAGCTGACACGAACACCCAACCTCCTCTTTCACATCAGAACAGGCCTCATGCTCTTGATGATGTCGCTCGCTCGCCTGCCTATCAGAGGGATGACGCAGCCGCCGCGCTGCTGGAAGACGTCACTGCTGGAGTCTCAGGAAGGTGTGGGAGTTTTACGAGTTTCAGACCTCGGATGGTAACAGTGCAGTGTTTAAAGAACTCTCCTACGAATGAAGCTGAGCTAGCTTAAATCAACTAGCTTAGCTTTCTGATTTCGCTGAGGAGTTGTTAGAGTAATCAATGTGGTAAAGCTCTATCAATTACTTAATTTAGCAATTTATGCTAATCTAAACCCTGTTTTCACACAGCAACCACTTTACCACAACCAGGGCGCATGGCTAACAGACATCATTTCTGAAGTTATGTTCTCAATGTAGCGCAGGACATTGGGACTATGGCTGCAGAAACATAAAAGGAGCCGGTTTCAGGGAGGAAGTTTTGGTTCAGGTTGTTCTCTAAAGCATCGTAAGGCTTTAGTTTTGTTGCAGCGTAACTCAAATTTGTCAGCTACAACAACAGCAGGCTGTATGAATAAATATTGACGGCGAAATAAAAAAAAAAATCACATAAAATGGAACGACAACATGGGTCATAGTGTGTTAAAGTGTAAGCTGCAAAAATATTTTAATGTGAAGTGGGATTGATAAAAAAAAAAAAGCCATTTGGAAGTAAAATATTTTTTAATCACAAATGTTTTTGGCAATGCATCTTACCAAACACTGATATGTCTAAAACCATTGCTAATATTAACCCAGTAACAGGGAAGGCGTACATAAACAAACAGTAGACTGTCTCTTCCTAGCTGATCATTCCCTTTAGACACACAGTGCTGACTCAGTGTGTGTGTGTGTGTGTGTGTGTGTGTGTGTGTGTGTGTGTGTGTGTGTGTGTGTGTGTCCTCTGACTGATCAGATGAGACCAGAGTCTTACCCCAGATAAATCAAGGTGATCTTTGCAATTACAGGTCCAGATCTAAGCTGACAGTAAAATAACTCCACTTCTAAACTTGTGCTAAACAGATAGACAATTACATAAACGAACTGCAAAACAGACACTGGGGTCTTTAAATGTAATTATAAATGTCCACCGTTGATGTATTCACTAATTAACACCTTCGGTCTGAGCCGGTTGATCTAATTACAGACGAGTGTTGATTGAATGTTTCTCTGGTTTAAACGCAGCTGCATTAAACAGAGGCCTGTTTGCCGCTTTTACATTTAGCTATCATTAAATATGTACATCTTTATGCTCAATTGATTTAAGAGCTGGCACATTTTCATCCTCGGGTTGAAAAAAAAGAAAGCAAAAACAAACCTCTGCTGAGGCTCTTTTATCGGTAAAATCAGGAAAATCTTTTAAAAATGTAAAAACTTGGACACATTGGATAGAGACAAGAGAGAGATATTTTTTGGTAAATTAAACCAAAACATTTTCAGTAAATGGAGCAGAATAAATTAGAATATCAAGTGAAAGTAAAACTTTTCCATTAGACGTTTACAGTCTGTATAAAGAAGAGTCTCTATCATACTTGACTCAACTTTGACAGACTAATGCAGCCAGAATCTCAAAGCACATGTAATTTATTTATAATAAGTCAAGTATTTATGACTCTGTACCGGCGTAAGAATAGTTTGCCTTCATGGCTGACCTTGTGGTCTCCAGCTTCCTCAGTCAAACACCTGTTCAGAAATCCTGTCCAGCCATCTTCAACACTCACACAAAGCCTAGCTGTGCAGGCTGCACTCAAGGTCTGCTAACTCGCAGTGACGGCTCACAGTACGCAGCCTGTGCAGAATAATATTCACGGCTTCGGCGAAACATCATGCAAATTCAAAACATCTTCTGCAAGCGTCACCACCACTTGTATGCCTCGCAGTTTACGCCGTCACTGAGAAATGGTACTTTTACAGTTCAGTACGTGTGTCCAATTGTGGTTATTATAGCCACAGAGGGAAGACTCAAATAAAATGATTAAACCTGCAGCCTAGCAACTGAAGAGAGGCTGCAAAGCACCTCTTGTTTTTCTGTTATTCCTTCTTAGGTCCGTTGTTGTGTTTAATTTATATGCTGCCAGTTTAGTTTTATGGATCTCTACTACTAAGAACAATGCATTTCCAGCATGTCACCAATAAAAACTTTATTTTTGATGATTAATACTGTAAATACTTTTTGTTTCATAGCAATACAAGTGCTTTGGTCAAGGATGATTCCTCAATTTCTGTGATTATTTTGAGTGGTTTTAATATTTTTAGCAAACTGGAGTAAATGTTCAAACAGCTGTAGAAATAGATTGCAACAGATCTGTTCAACTGTTTACCCTGAAGACACTAAAATATATTTAGTTGATATATTTTAGTGTATTTGATGCTCTGAATTCAGATATAAAAGCCCATGAAACAAAAAAAAGCCATTTAATCTTTCAATGTTTATCAAAACAGGAAATAAAATGATCTGCTAAAATAATAATAATAATTCAATGCTTCTTCACATTTCAGCTTCAATGTTGGGGAAAAAAGCTAAATTTGAGTCAGAACAGACACAAAATTTTTCCATTAAATTTTAAAGTTTCTTTTTTTTTAATTACAATGACCGTGTTATGACGCATGGGAAAGTTATTTAAAATCATTTCTAAATAACTCCTGATTGATTTTAAAACTTCTCGTTATGAATTAGCTCAAAGTGACACCACTTTGTTGTGTGGAAGCTCCCCTGTAAACAGCATGTTGAAACCCGGAGCTCGCTCTGCGTCTCCACAGGCGATAAAGTGACGGGACGACGATGCGGAGAACAACAGGTGGTCCCAGAATGCAGGAATCCCATCTGACCTCTCTTCCTCTCTACATTCACACCATCACCACCTCCACACAGAGACCCAGACCTCTCAACTCGGGTGCAATACAAATATTTTTGGAGAAACATCCTTCTTCTTGAGCTCACTTCCATTTTTTTATTAAAAAATTTCATTGTATTTAATTCATGAATTTGGGAAACGGTATTTCTTCTTCACTGTAAACGGATCACACCTTCTGGGTTCATGCAACTACTTTTAAAGAGCAATTTGTAATTTGCTAAAGAAAAAAAAGTGGAACACCAGGATTAAATAACAATTTACCATCATCAAAGTACTAAATTTAATCTCATATTCTTCTTGGAGGAGCATAATTTGTTAAGTATGGGTTGAATATTTTAGGTTTTTTATCATTTAATGCAATCCTAGGAATGTTCTGAGAAATTTGCTGGTTATTGACATCAGATCATTTTCCTCTTGCTCAATTCTAACCTCTGACCTGCTACTCAAACACCCAAAAATATTTTTTCTTATGCAGATGCACCGTTCCAAGTCACACAGACAAAAATACTCTTTAGTTCGCTAAAATAAGAGATGAAAACTAAAGTTATTTATCTTTAGAATCAGGACAGTGCTTGGAATGAAGTATTACTTCATTCCAAAAATATTTCATAACCTGTCTGTGAGAGAGATCAACACTTCAACAGATAACATGAAGGCTGAAATGAATATAGCATTTTTAAAGTAAGAGTTTACATTGCCTTCATTAAACTCAATTTCATTTTGGATCATATCAAAATCATCAATTACCTAAAAGAGCCTGTTGCAGCAGAATGCATATTTTTATAAAACTATCCTCTAAGCATGAATTAGAACAAAAAAGTATTTCCTGTTACCAAATTCACTTTAAGCTATGAGTCAGTACATTACCACCCCTTCTCTTCTTTATGGAGGATTAATAGGCTTAAAGCCAGAGACCCTGATGACAGCAAGACCAGCACCGGCCTGTAGAGTGAGGTCCAGGCCTAAACCTGCTGATTTATGTCTTTGTTCAGAGGATAAAAGGCCTAGCTTGTTTATTCTGGTCCGCTGTGTGTCAGGGTGTTACATGGTTGTGTTTAAACCCTGTGTAAAATGCCAGTGAGATATACAGTAGATGCGTTGATAGGAGCAGGAATGAAAAGAAGTATGAAATGTCATAACAGACAATGATGCTCCTCTACCAACAAGCAAACTGATAATAATAATAATAATAATAATAATAATAATAATAATAATAATAATAATAATAATAATAATAATAATAATAATAATCCTCATCTTCATATTTAAAGGGCAGAACCTTCTGTTGCCTTGCAGCAAGAAGGTTCTGGGTTCGATTCCCGGGCCCTGTCTTTCTGCATGGAGTTTGCATGTTCTCCCTGTGAATGGTGGGTTCTCTCCAGGTACTCCGGTTTCCTCCCACAGTAAAAAAAACCATGACTGTCAGGTCAATTGGTTTTTCTAAATTGCCCCTAGGTGTGTGTGTGTGTGTGTGTGTGCATGGTTGTGTGTCCTGTGTGTCTCTGTGTTGCTCTGTGACATACCGGCAGCCTGTCCAGGGTGACTCCGCCTCTCGCCCGGAACGTTAACTGGAGAGGCACCAGCAACCCTCCTGACCCCACTAAGGGACAAGGATGCATGGAACTACAACAACATTTTGAACCCACTTCTCCAGGAAGGACATTCTTGTTTGAAAACAAGCACCGGCAGCAACTTAATATGAAAATTAGGACATGTCTTTAGGCTATTAGGCGCTCTGCTCCATTTCCCTCAATTTAATATATTTTTAGGATCTAAAGCACAATGGAGGAGAGAAGTCAGAACATCTGCTTCACCAATAGCCTGCAATGTATTTTGACTATTTTAAGTAGGCATCTGACATCTTAAGACAAACCACACTTGTCTATTTCTCAACGATGCCTTAACAGCAGAACAGCAATGTATGTCACTAAGCTTTACCTGAGGTTCAAAAGATGGTCGACTTATCAGAGAAATAATTGGTGCTGTATGTGGCAGTCTTGCTTTGACACAGCCATCTGTCTTCACCATCCTCGTATTAATTGCCGCGGCTGCATGGAGGGGAGCGTCGTGTCGCTGTTGCGCCGCCTCACATTGTGTTCCGCCGCCACACGTTTCCGGGCTGTTGCACAGCCAGATGATGCCAGCCGACATTTAACAATGCAGTCACGCTCCGAGCAGCGTGTCTGGAGGCGTATGCAGATGTTCGCTCCTCTCAGGAACCTGGAGTGCCGACGGGAATCGAGGTGCAAGAACAAAGGCAGGCTGAGGACGGCGCAAATTAATCCAAGTTAAAACAGACAACCGGGGACAGAAGAGAGAAGAGAGAAGCTAGGGGATGATGGCGTAAAATGTGTGACCCCAAGGTCACAACAAGCTGCGTAAAACTTTCTGTTGTATTGACTGATCAGAGAGGCTGCATGAAACCATTTTATGTTGGCAAATCATAGGTCGCTGCAACAACAAAAAATGTTGACCAAAGGGTGATGTAATATAGCGTTAAGCTAATTCTAATTCAACAATTTCGGATGAGGCTTTCCTGAACCTCTGGGGAGGAAAGTGTTTTTTTTATTTTATAAAAATGTTACTAAATTTAAGAGGTCAAATAATTATTAGCTGAATTTCTCAGAAAAGAAGTAACACTGCTCTGCCATTGGAGATACTCCAAGCGTTTGGTATGCTGAGGTTAGTGTATCTTTTCCAACACAGACTGAGCATCCGCATAATGTAACATGAGATTCAGTAATGTTACTAAAGGTCACTGCAGCAACATTTGAGGAACGCTTGTACGAAATGCGCAAAAGTCGCAAATGTGTGCCGTAACTGGCGTCTTTAAGTTGGCGCTCATGACACACAATTATTTACCATAGCCACAAAATAAATAAATAAATAAATAAAGTCAGTGGCACCCTGACTTAGGTGCAGATCATTTTGAGAATGCTATATTAGCTGATACATAAATCTGTTTTAGAAAACGGTTCTAGCAAAGATGAAAGCCTGGTCCTTCACATTGTCAACAGCGTCCTGTGTTCATGAGCTTTCAAAATTTAAGTCGGCGTTATGAAACCAAAGGAGGTGTGGAGAGAAACTCTGCAGGGTCAATATACTTAAAATGTGTGGCAAACATCTCTCAATCTGAAGGATTTTTTTTTTTTTTACATATGGTAATATTGCTGCTTCCATGCGATCTACCTCCACCAAATCCCAGTAAGCTGTTCTGTTGCAAGGGTTCCCTGCAATCCTTGCAAAAAAAAGACACAAACATAAAGACAATAACAAGCACAATGTGATTCAGGGTAGATGTGCCACACCAAGGTGGACTCTGTATTTTATGTCTTTAATTGTTTGGCAGACTGATAGCAAAGACCACCTGTCATTCTTACATCACGGCTTCGTGCGCCAAAGCCCACTAAGTCTTACATAAGTCAGTTATCATCACGGGGTTGTGCCGACCTCGCTTGGTGAGTCCTAACAGTGAGTTGACTTCCACCACCGCATGCTGGTTCAGTCCTTTCAGAAAATGCCAGAAAGTTGACAAAGTCCTGGCTTTAAAAATGTTTTGAAAAAAAAAAGGCTTTAGAAAATAGCTGCTGAAAAGTTCAGTTATTTAAAGTCACATATTTACCCACACCTCTAAACACAAACCGGATACGCACTAGCATGTTTACATTTTCTTAGAACTTTAAATTACACTGAAAGGAATTGTCAGTCTCTATAGGGACTTTGACTTTACGATAAAACTTTCTAAACAAAGAACACGATATAAAGGACTGGACAAAAGAATTGTTATGTGCCCTTTAAGCTGGAGCTTGTTCTCTTGTCATCATTTTGTGGTTTAATGACTCGGAAGACGAGCCAGTTTGAGTCATTTCTCTCAGCAATGTTACTTCAAAATGCCAGCTGGGGCAGAAAAGAAGAAAAAAAAAACCCTTTCAGCTTGAATTGGACACAAAGCCTCACATGCCACAACCTTATCTTCCATTATTTGCTCTCATACTGCGTTTAGCTTCTTTGTTACGGGAGTCAATTGCGCCGCCAGCATGATTGATGGCGGCGACTGAAGGTGAGCGCGAAGGTTTATTGCTGACGGCAGCAGCGTGTTGAATCTTTTGTCGCTGTCTTTTAATGAGCACCAGCCTCCAGACAGATAAACTGATGTAAATTGTTGTGGAGGATTTATGTGACAGTCACTGGGCCTGACTTTGGTGATTGGTTGTGGGGGTGGGGTGTGCAGGAGGAGGGCTGTGTCTAATTTCAGTAGAGGCTACTTTGTTTCTGTGAGAGGCGGCGCAGGCCGAGCAGATCCGGGGGTCAGCTAAATCATCTTAGCAGAAACCTTGACCACGAAGACCTAGGTGTGAAACCAATCTAAGGCTGTATATAGTAACATGCAACTGAGACATTTCCCAGCATTCATTTCAGCCAAAAGAGAGACCAAAAGTGACAGGAACGACCTTGTGATGCTTTTTCTGAAACAAAAAGGAATCGTCTCATGCTCAAGCTCTTTCTGCATCATCTCTAAAATGACTCCAAAGTCACCAGGTTCTATATAAACTTTTGTCATGACGGAGGTTTTAAGTTGTAATTTGTCCTAAAGTTTAAACGTAATACTAAACCACATAAAACATCTCAAAATGTACGCATGGTAGCCAGCGCATATTATCACCGGAGACTCGTCACTTCGTTGGAAGGTGATGAGTTCTTCTGCCTTCGTCCTATAAATATTTATTGCACAGTGTTGACATTTCTCTCTGATAAGGCAAATGAACTTAGTTGCATAAAGTTGCAAAATTAAATACAACATTTATAAGTGATAGAATTTAGAGCTTAGGTTTGCAAAGTATGATTTTTTTAAGCTGGTTACACTGCAAGAAAACCCTAAATTGCCTAAACATTGTCTGCAACTTTGACATTCTTCATATAACAGGTGATGCTTTGTGGATGTTAGACCATGAATCGCGTGTTGGCTGCATTTCGCTCTCCTTAAGTCTCCAATTCCAAGACAAAAAGCATCTCAATCTGAGACATGCGCAAAAATATTTTTATTTTTTTTAATTTTTTTTTGTTTGCAGAAAAATATGCCCACATTAAGAGTAAAACTCAATAACTCAGCCTTCTGTTCTATTTACAGGCCCAAAGAAACGCTGTGATCAAATCAAGATGGACTCTTTGACTAACCATCATTCATCAGTGCTACTTTCACCATATGGATTCTGACACTGCTGCTGTATCATGTGTCAACTTTTGCCATTACAACACTCTGTAAGAACTTTCTGTTTTTATATGCTGAGATCCAATCCTCGCAAAAGAAAAAAAAAAAACCCTGCTGCCGCACGACGCATAGATACAAACATGCCACTTACATGCCTGTAGAAAATACTGTAGATTACAGTGAAGATGTCACACGCCTATATATTCTCCTTGGCCGTTTCTGCGGTCTCTCAGGGCTCCTGTGCTTTGCTCTAAAGCAGATTATAGAAGCCTCCCTACATGGACACAACTTCTGGAATAGCAACTGCTATTTGATCTGACTGCACACTCTCTGGACTCTCCACTTACGTGGATCCTCATACAGATGCTCTCTGCATGCAGCTACAGAAAGAGCTGGAGTGTGATTACCAATACTGTTATATTTGATATTTGTAGATAATGAAAATATAGTAACGAACAGATGTGTACTTAAAAAATAAATAATAATGCTGGCGTTCAAGAATGTTTGTTCACCTCTGTAATCTGGTATCTGACTAAAGCAGCTTTGCAATCTTATTTCTGAACTTAAAAGTCGGATCCTGATGAGTTTTTCTCAGTTTTGTATATTTGTCATGTCTTTAACTTGCAAACTCTACAGTGTTTTTCTGCTTTTCTGCTGAAAGAAACATGAGGAGCGCTTCAAAGATGGACTCAGCAGGGTATACGTTGTCTTCACAGTGCCTGGCAAGATTCACCTGAGCGAGTGAATCTTGAGACAGAGTCGAGATTCATGACTCCCAGATGCATTATGGGAATGAGGCACACTGACTAGGCACACTGACACATGGGAATTACAAGTGTCCAGGCGAAGCAAATCTAAGAAATGTCGGCAGCAATGCTGCAAGATAAGCAAGATGGAAGGATGGTAATTAGTCTCTGACCTTTCCTTTCATTTAAATAAAAATATATTTTGTTTTCTGTTAAAACGTACGTCCTCGCCCTGATGTCTACTATCAGTTAGCTATGATTTGTCCTGTAAAACAAGAGTTTAGGAGTAGAGATAAAAGGGATATTGCTATGTCAGAGTTGCATGTGTCTCCAGCCGTCGTTCATTTGGGATGAGAAAAGAGCAAAAACATCAACACAATCTGCCCTCCTGGGGTAAACAGAAGAGGATCAGTGACTTTGCTGTTGTTTGGTGCTTCATTAGGCGATAGATCAATAACTCGGACAGCAGGCCGAGCGGCCCTGACTGCAAAATAAGATTAAATGAGAGCAGATTTGATCGTGCATCAACCGGGCTACCACAAAGGGAAATTACATTAGCCTAAGTGGATACTCTGTGAGTCTCACATGGGTATAATTAAATATCACTTAAAGATGATGATCCCTCATTTTGACCGCTAACAATTATTTCCTTCAGTCGTGCCGTGTAAAAGCCCGATGTTAAATGTTGTTGGATGCATTTTGGTGAGAGAGAGAAATAACAACCGAGATCAACGGGAGATATTAACTTGGCAAAAACTGGTCCTACAGTTTTTTACGAACTGTGTATTCATCTGAATTATGACATTTACAAGGATTTACAAAGGTCAAAATAATATGTTTTGAATTGTTTGATTAATCTAATAAAAGTATTCATTTGTTGTATTTTAAAATACAATATTTAAACGGACAACATTGCAAAAACGTTGATTTAGTTAATGATAATAGTATGAAAACGAAATTACATTTTTGAGCATTTTACTGAGAAAGAAAAAGTTTTTAGTTCTTTGTAGCAAAAAATTACATTATGTAAACTGTTATAATGATGATTTAAGGTCTCCTATACTTTTGTTTAAACATAAAACTCTCTCTATTTGTGCGTCGGTGTATGTCTGTGCACACTTAGCCTTCTCCATGTTAATAGTCTGGCTGAGCCATTAAGACAGTTGATAACTCTGTAATGGATATTTTTAGGTTATTGCGAGAACAAGCTATACCAAGCAACAAGACGTTCACTTAGTCACATAACAGCTGAACTCCTAAACAATGTGAAACAGAAAACGGCTTCAGTCACCGTGGTGAACTCATCTGGTGTGTTGACATTTTGCTCCATCAGTTTGATTCATGAGACAAATCCTATAATACTAAAAGGATTCGATGTAAACCGTCCAAGCAGTCGGTCGGGATTCAGACCTACAGGTGCGGTTAAGAGTTTGTCCATACAGCTATTGATCAGGCTTCAAGACATCACTTTTGCTGCAGATGTGCTCGAGCGGGACGAGGGTTAGACGTCAATAAGCTCTGAAGGATCTTGAGCTCCTTTCCGTCTAAGCGGCTCGTTTGTCTCAGCTTATAAATCAGCCTAACAAACGAGGCCCTCCTTGTTCCCAGTATTGCGCCTGCTTTGAGTGAACATGACTGCTGAGATGAGATGCAGTCAGCTCTCATCGTCTTTTTACCACATGCAATTTCTCACACAACTTTTGACAACTCCTATTACGCCGAAGTCCTTGTCCAAAACAAGTCGTGAATCATGCGCTCCTCAACCTGAAACGGACACTTCATGGGGGGAAAAAGAAAAGAAAAAACAGAAAAAACCCAAATTGATCCACAAGTCAGACGCGGGCATGAATTGGACGCGCATTTATGTCCGAGCGTGCGTCATTTCTAATGTCTGGTATCGATTTCGACATCACTGTGTGTTGACAAACACTTTACTACCTCGTCAAATGCTGGTCGGTTTTTTTTCCCATTGAATTTAAAGGATAGAAGAGACAACAGGTGCTGGAAGGCTTTCCTTTCATATTCATTACACTGCAAAATGATGCACTTGCTATATTTACAGGCTGATATCAGCGCCTTAAGCTGGATTTTACATGCCGAGAAGTGCCGTGGTGTACCATGACTTGTTCGCCTGAGAGGTCACTAGGGGAACACCTAGAGCTCTGCTATTGAGATTTTACCAGGGAACATTCAAAGCCAATTGTAATACAACGACAGAGCTTATGACATCATATTTCAATAACTGCAGCATACCAAAGTGTTCAACCGTAATAGAAGGAAAAGCAAAAGTTGAAGGTAAGAAGGAGGAGGGGGTGGAGAGAGGGAAGTTGGAGCCAAGCAAGTTAAAAAAGTATTTTTAGGATGATGTTTATTTGGAGGTCGGTGAAACCAACCCCAGGTCTATATACCACCATCTGTTGAGGTCTCTCAGCCTGTCACTGTGCTCTGTAGGTGGGGGACGTTTAACATGGACAGAAAAGTTTTGTAGATTCGCTGCAGTCAAAGTCATTTAAAACTTGCCTGCTTGCTACTTAAATGCCTTTTAAAAATTCAAATCCTTTCGTTTATACCGGGAAAATTAAATTGTGGCACCAGCACAGCTTAACGGCAATAAGCAGCTGTGTGGATGTGCCTTGCATTGAAATAGAAAAAGTCTGTCTTATCTTGTCTTTGAAATAAACAAAACAGTTGTTTCAAGGACAAAAACAAAGTACTGAATAAAGTTTAAATATTTAAACAGCAGCATATATGTATATATGTGACTGGAGCTCTAAATTCTATCTCTTATAAATTTTGTATTATAAGAGATAATACAACTTTGCAACTTTATGCAAACTGTTTCAACAATTAGCACTACAAAGTCAAGCAGTTTTGGACCATTGCAAAATTTGTAATCACGCAAATTTATAAGAGAATACGATAAAGGGAAAATTCATCCAAATTGTGTTTCAACTGTGTTTACTTACAGTCCCATTTAAAATGTATCCATTATATCCATTATAGCTGCATAAATGTACAGTAAAAAGATAGGAAGACAAGTTCTAAATTATCTCTTGGATAATTCCAATTCATTCTAATTAATTATATTTTTTTAATTTAGGTCCACAAAAACAGAAAAAACATTCCTAACTAATTATTTAAACCTGAAAGTGAGTTACTCCATAATCAGTTACATATAAAACAACTTTATTTATCCCAAAGGGAAATTAAATCCAACTGCTGCCAATGCAAGGAAATATACTGGAAATGTATTGATATGTATTGATACACGAGCAGCTTCTTTTAAAACGTGTGTCCATAAGTTTAAAACACGGGCTCGTTCATTAGATGTTATATAAAACTCTTTTCTGTTTATGAGTTTTTAATAACATATAGTGAATGGCAATAACCTAGAGAAGTTGAAGCACTAAAATCTGGCTTGGTTTCACAGCACCATTCTGACACATATACCTTAAAAATTATGACAAGCGTAATAAAAAGATCATAAAACCTGTTTTTTATTATCCTCCATTTAATTAACTATTTTCTTTTCAAACTGAGCACGTCGACTAATTGTGAAGTAGCTGGACACCAATTAGTTCAAACCTAATGTTGAAATTAAGTCACTTTGAACATAGCAGTTATAAATTTGATAACAATTTGATATTTGTCGGAATGTCCAGCACTGTTAATGAGATAAACCCTAATGGTATCTCCTGAGCTATGAGTAATGATTTACTGAAAAGCTATTTTCAGCTCGGACTCCAGGAATTGTTGGGTGGAACAAGGAAATGGTCCCTCCTACAAAGATCCCGCCATCAAACACGGTGACCAGGTAGCAAGTAGAAAACGCAACATCAAGCTTACAAACAAGAAATTGACATTAAATTAAAAATAACTAAAAAAATGATTACAATACTTGGGGAAATATTTTACAAGCTAAATAAAGCTATATTTACTGGTTGTGCTTTCGTTCAGATTGTCAGAAGGAGCTTTTAGCTCACTAAACACACCTGTGAGGAGATGACGTAAGGCCTGTGAATTGCCATGGTGATGGGTTACTAAGCGTCGGAGCTAGCTTCATGTGGCTAACAATATCGAGGTAAAATTACGTTTTTTTAATAAAATTATAAGGCATTGTGTATTCCCTACATAGCTCATTTTAATTACTTTAATTCCAAATACACAAGTATTGCAAATATTTCTACTTTTGGAGGCCGTTTTATTTAATAGCAGCTAAAATATTAATTTGGTAACATTTGTTTTTCCCGTACAACTTTAGTTAGCTTATTTTGCTTTTGTTGAACTGATTTGACACTTTGTCAAAAGCGTCACAGGTCAACGTGTAATTTTCCCGGTTGAGACTTAAATGTCTGCCAAAGAAAAAGGGAAAAAAAGGGGGGAGGGTGGGTATTAAATTTAGACAGTCTGCAAGGCACTGTGGGGTGACTGAAAGACAACACTGATAAGGTTCCGCAGCCTAAAATATCTGCCCACACAGCTTCCAGCAGGACTGAAGTGCCAGGTGCGGGGACACCAAAGGCACAGCTGAGCCAGTTATATGGGGGCTGTTAAAAAGTTCATTATTATAACCGGTTTAGTGACTTTAAAGCAAACGCCATTCAGAATGATAAAATACACAGATGCCACTCAGTGACTCTTTAGTGAGCGTAAGGCGCATGGGCGAACCCGTGCGCAATTACGCACGGCGCCACAGGTTACAGCCCGCTGCTGCAGAGGCGGCGCATCCAACCCTACCTTCCTCTGCTGCTTCTCCCAGGCAGGGTCCAGCAGCAGGTCCCTGTCCCAGTCCTCCTCCTGGGTCATATACGCATCTTCATGTTGGATCGTATAGGAGGTGTTATATGTCATTTGGGTTTCGACAGCCGTCATCGTTCCGCCTCTGTCAGGACTTCGTAAGTCCCCCTCAGCTTATAGTGACGACAAAAAAAAAAAAAAAATCAAATCAGCTCGAGAGACGACGAGGGGAGAGAGGCAGTTAGGGGCTGCGGAGACCAGACTCCTCTGGTGAGAGGTGGCTGTGCGAAGGTGGTGCCCACTAACAGAAGACCCTGCTGGCCGGTGCTCCTTTCCTGGTCAAAAGTAGAACACGTGACAGCACCCCAATAAGTATGGGTCCTTACAGCGAGGGTGTCAGGTTCTGAGCCTAAAAAGGCCTAAAAGGCGGAGTAAAACTTTGCAATTGGGGGTAGCTGGTTGGTGAGTGGTCTGGCCTTCTGTCAATTACACCTCCTCTCAACACGGGGGGTTTATGGCCCGTGTAATGCACCTGTCGCTGTTAGTGATCCCCAATGGGAAACTCAGGCCTCTTTAGCGTCATACAACTTTTAAAAATGCAACATCACCAAAAAACAAACAAAAAAAGATAGAATTTTTTATGAAGACAAAAAATAAATACACTTATGAGCATGGACAGTTCCTCATTTTATGAAATATTAGCAAAGGTATTCGTACTCCATGAACTATTTTGTGTTACTGCAACTACAGCTTCGGGTTTTTAGGTTATGCATCACCTGTGATAAAGACAGCATGATGCTGCCTCCACCCTGTTTCACCCTGGTGAGCGTCAGTTTTCCACCGCATGTGTTTTGCTTGATTTTCAGTTTTTTGAGTTCAATTTTAGTCTAATGTAAAAAAATATATATATTCCAAACTGAGCTTTAAAATCCACATTCGCAGTTACCATAACACTCATACCCAGCCTCTCAGTTTATGTGACCAACCATGTTTGGAGTTGTGATGTACTTTAATTTTCAGTATATTTAGCCCTTTGACATAAATCTGAAATGTTTTGTAATCTACATGTACTCTCAACTTCTCCACGTCTTTATCCCTTAACTATCTGTTTTTATTGATCATGTGTTGCCTTGTTTGCTAATGTTCTCAAACATCCGAGCCCTTCACAGCTGGACTCCAATTTATACTCAGACTAGATTATAATAGCGAACCTTGAT
This sequence comes from Micropoecilia bifurca, assembly GCA_903067075.1. Taxonomy (NCBI): domain Eukaryota; kingdom Metazoa; phylum Chordata; class Actinopteri; order Cyprinodontiformes; family Poeciliidae; genus Micropoecilia; species Micropoecilia bifurca. The sequence continues at coordinate 13,538 of CAEGAF010090844.1, read as the reverse complement.
TAGTAACTAGGTAGATTTGGTTGGACTTTTTCTTAATGATATAAAAAAAGGATAATTTACAAATTTTTCAACACACTAAGAATTTCTTCTGTTAAGAACGATGTGAAAATCATTTATTATTTTCATTCCACTTCGCAACTATCTACTACTTTCTTAGTTTATCACAGCAGCTCTAAAATCAAATTCACACACTTTGTTTTTCAGCTACATCCTAATGAAGCGAGTTGGAATAACAGATCTGGACACCAATATGAGGGGGAAAAAAGTTTATTCGTAAATTGCATGCAAAAAAAAGAAGACATTTTTCAGAAATACATTTTAAAAGGTGTATATATGAATACACAACCATACAATATAACTTGTATCTATATCAGGATTTGTCATTCACAGTAAACATGTTGATGCAAATGTCTGGTCTAACATTTGGGAATTGAAATCCCCTAACATTCGGTTTTGTGCTAACGCTAATTGCTTTGAAATGAGCATATCCACATTCCTACCCTCTTGAGATAGCAAATTACTAAGTCAACCTTTACGTCTTTGGAATCTAGAGTGATTTAGAAAGTAATTAATCAAACATCTGATGTAACTACAGTAAGCTTGGTCCATTAACCTACTTTAGGAAGCTCAGTGGTTACATTACTGCTCCTCTCATGAGGCTGGGAACGGTTGAAACGAGTGATCTGACCGATGTAACCATGTCGAGTTTTCATCATAAAATAGCTTGTGTAAAACTCGCTAGACTTTTCAGTTATTTGCTTTTACTTCTTCATTAATCAACATAAAAGAATTTAAATAATACTTGCAGCTATAGTGTTTAAAACTGCACCACTTCCTGTCAAGTTCGCCTTGTCTGGATGAAGGAACAAAAAATGTCTGAGGTTTGCCCCCGCTGTTATGTACATCAGTCCTTTCCCATTCAAATTTGTGCTTAATAAGTCACATCAAATTAAAAAAAAAGATTTAATAGCAGACTGAAGGGACAAAAGTGCCATATTCAATTAGTTAGTTTAAAAAAAGTGTATAATAAAGTATACAAAATTGAAATATTGGAATTAATACTGAAGTCTGCAGCACAACATGAACACGGTTCATCATTGGTCAGAGGGCGGGGCTAACACTTCTCTAGTTAAAGGTGATTGGTCTGAACAAAAGTCTCATTTGCAGATTGACCATTCCAGGTCCTAAAGAGTGCATTAATGAAGGATTGGAACCGAAAAACTATTAAATTAAATCGGTATGATTTTAACATATAGCAACTTTAAATTGTAATCACCGAGTTTCACATTTAATATCTAAAAATAAATATTTAATATAAAAAGAGAGCACAATAGTCAATATTTAAGTCGTACATGGAACACATTATTTGCTTATTAAATGTATTTATTTAATAATATAAAATTTACTAGATTGTGACACTTTTGGCCCTTCATAGGACTGACTTGGAAAAAAAAACTTGTACCAGTTTGCACTTAGCTAGATTTCCCACATACTATCCCCTGCAGGAGGACAGACATAATCTTCAGGATCCCACTTAAAACAACAAACTGACACGTGCGTAATATGCACATGCACTTTTCTTTAGCTAAAACAACAACAGACAAAGAGGTGGACGGGGGGGTCTGGGTGTGGGAGTAGGCTGGCGGGGGGCTGCAGTGAGCTTTGGCGGGCAATGCAGTGCAACTGATTTACAAGCAGGGTTTTCTTTTTTCTTTTCTTTTGTAGAGATGCAGAACTGCATTTACCCAAGCATGATCGAAGGCCCAGACTTACAAGCGCCAGAAGAAGCCTTTCGTGGGGAGCTGGGAGAGTGAAGAAGGAGGTATGGAGGCGCTAGCAGGGAGAGAGGAAGTTGGGACGGAGGCCCTACTCTGGTTTAGGTTTATTATAATAAAACTGGCCTGTGTACAAGATCTGTGTATGAAAATAGATTTTTAACCCTTTTATTGTTCCATACCTTCAAAACTAAACCAAGAACTCACCTCATAGTCAACCCATCAAATTTTCAAATATTTTGTGCTTTCTTGCTTGTTAGGCGTAAAGAGAGCATCACTCCCTTCCAGAAACTCTTAGGGGAAATGCAAGACAAGTTAACTGAAACCTGGTCCAGAGACTGAACTCCCTAAAATTAAGTCAGTACACATACAAGCTACTAAGATTACGTGTGACAGAAAAGTCCTATAGAAACCCTGAGATTGAGGAGAATCTACAGGTCAGTCTGGCCTGTGGGCCTTTCCTATAGGACCTTTCTGATTGACAACTGTCAATCTTCTGTTTCAAGTTGCTTTACATTAGACGTTGCCTTCACATCCCCTGAAAGAGCCATGTTATGGACAACCAACATTCAACAGTTGCAGCAAAGCAATTCCTCGAGCTCTGAAGTCTCTCTGTGTCACAGGACAAAGTCCAAAGGAGGGCCGCCACAAATACATTGTCCTTTTCGGCACGCCAGGGCGTCTATGGTAACAAAGGTGCATGGTGGGGAGGGAGGTGTTTTGGGTCAGGGTGGGTGGTTCTGGGAAGTTGAGTCCAAGCCAGAGTGATGGAACCGAGATCCAAGGTGGCGGCGGTGCCGGCGGGTAAAAAAACAAAAAGCGCTGTGTGCGTGGACGGCGGAGTGGTGAGGAGATGCGCAAAGAGGGAGAGCAGGGCGGGGGTGAAGGAGGTAGAGGGGGAGGAGGAGGAAGGAAGAAAGAGTGAGGAGGGTTGAGGGCGGCGAATACGGCGGTGGACAGGAGTTGATTAGCTGGCAAGGGGAAGGGTTTGGGGTGTGTCCACTTACGCCAAGCTTCATTGACCAATGAAACGGTGCCCAAAAAGTATTCCGTTTTTTTGTGTGTGTTTTTTTTAGCACCCACACTCACACTCAAGCGCACCCTGACACATCGCATGTATTGTTCACCAGCTCACACAACAACCGAACAAAGGGCACCTCAATATGCTGATGCAGGACAGGATCGGTCCTAAGAGGGGGTCTTAACCCTGCCCCACCCCAGCCGGCCCATCACTCCCAGTGAGGAGAAGACCCAGGCTACAGGTACAAACACTGCCGATGCAGTAGAAGAGAGATTACGGACTCAGAGGAGGGGGATGGGGGGGGGGAGGGAGAAGGTGATGGCGGAGGGAAGGAAGAGGGGTAGGAGTGTTGTATCAAGCCACAGTCAAAGGAAAGTGAGGAGGGGGATGGGGCAATTAGGGAGAAGAGATGTCAGTGCTGTCATGATTTCTTTCTTTTGCATTTAGTCGATTTACCTTGGTGGTGAAGAGAAAGAGAGACAACAAGTTTCCACTGCGGTGGCGTCGCGCTAAAAGTCGTCCCCACGGCTCACGCGAGGCAGCACACAGGGTGTTCCAGGTAGCACGGTGACCTAATTCAGTTGAGATAGTTAGTTCAGAGCTGGACTGTCGAGGTGGGCTGTTTTTTTTTGTTTGCTTTATTTTTTTTTTATCTCTTGCGGCACAGTTACAGATTATCACACATGCAGGTCTGAGAGCATAGTGAACACAGACACACGGAAAAGGGAGAATTCGGTGCAGCAAGGAGAGAGACCAGACTTGGACCAGACCAGACGCACACCCATCAAACCCCAAGAAAGGGACTGCTCCACAGATCAAAATGCACCCGGGCCATTCTATCTGTGAGCCTCTCCCCAGCCCTCGCAGCAGCTTCACTGTGTACAATGCAATCTTACGCATGGAAATCAATTTTAGGCGCCGCTCTCAGCACTCTAAATTTGGAATATTCTCATTTGAGAGGCTGGAGAGAGGAAGGAGCTCCTACCCGAACTTACCCTGACCAAAGTGAGCAAAGCTGGGCCAGCATCTACACCTGCCTCCCCCTGGGTCCCCAGTCAAATGGGTCTGGTGGTCATTTTTACACAAAAGAGACAGATAACGGAGAGGAACATAAACAGGAAGAAGGCGAAATGTCCAAACCCTTTGCTTTCCGTCACCACAGTAGTCAGCCAAACATTCTTTATTATCAGTATAAGGTTTAAAGTATACATTTTCTCAATAAAAGGCATGCTGATTTTTTCACTGTTCTATATAAAAAAAGGCTAAATTAGAAATACTTTTCTAAAAAATACATGGCAAACAAAACATTTTGCAAACCACATAATTCTACAAAGGATGCAACCGGTATGTGTTTGTATATACGACACGGAAAGATTACACTCTGAGATGCAAAAGTCACTTATAACCACTAAAAACCACAGGAGTGGGGAAGCGGGAAACAATGAGGCAGTCAGGTGATTTCAGAAGGTCTTTTCTGTTTGTGCATTGGTCTGCTGTCAAATACTAGCTGCAACACAAATGACTGATTGTAAATGGATGGAAGTTGCCACTCTGGACTTTGGCATCATTGTGAAACGCATCAAGAAATCCAATTCCAGATTTAGAAAAAAAAAAAAAAAAAAATCAGTATCCAAATAATTCATAAACCCTCTCTACAGTGCCTTGCAAACATACTGCATACCACTACAACGTTTTCACATTTTGTCACTTTCAACCACTAACTTCAGTGTAATTTATCGGGGTTTTCTGTGATAGATAAGCGTAACGTAGAACATCATTTGTGAAGTGGAAGGGTAGGTTTTGTGTAAAAATAAAGATGTGAACATTTATAATCAACTAATGGTGTCCCGCTAAAGTTTTTTTTTTTTGCTTCCAACGCGATAACAATATTGCAGCTTTGAGTATTGGCTGATACGCATACTGACACGATACGATATGAGCACAAATCACACATACGTTAGTGTGGAATGTTAGAAACGGTTTGATCGAGTGATATTACTCAGAGAACTACTGACCCATTTATTATCAACCAACGGGTTTTGGTGAAGAATTTTGGAAGACCGATATCAATATGGGATCAGGACACCCCTATATTAAACCACACTTACTTTCATAACTCTTCATAAAATCTAGTGCGGAGGTCTGGTCATCAGTAAACTGATTTAATCCGAGCGTAGATACAGCTTCTCTGAATATAACATGACTGCAAAACCTGCCTACCCAAACTGGCAGACAAAGGAGAGCGCCGATCAGCAAGCAGCCAAGAGGCTCATTGGTTATCGCGGAGGAGCTGCAGAGCCACAGCCCAGGTGGGAAAATCTGTCGATAAAACAACTATTAGACAAGTCTGTTCTTTAGGGAAGAAGGTCAAAAAGAAAGCCATAATGCGTCCAGTTTGCAGTTCGTAAGAAGCCATGCAAAGAACACAGCAAACACGAGGAGGAAGGTGCTTCGTTCATACCAGACCAAAATGTCCGATTTTGGCCTATATGCAAAATGCTGCACATGGGGAGAAATACTAAACGAAGGTACATCACCCTGCACACTCCATTCTTACAGTGTAACATGGTGGTGTCAGCATCATGCTGTGGCCATGCTTTTCTTCAGTCAAGACAGGGAAGCTGATTAGTTGACAGAAGGATGAATGGAGCTAAATACAGGGCAATCCTAGAACACTAGATCAAAGCATATTAATGTCTTACACTGACCTGACCAACATTTAACTGAGCATCTGTGGCTAAAAATTTGAAAGCCATAAATCTCTTCATTCTAATTCACAATTATGTGCTGAAATGTATCAGCTCATTTTCAGTTGATACATCAACACTCATGGTTGTAAAGTGACAACATTTCAAGAGGTAGAAATGCTTCTTTTTGCAAGGAACTGCAGATGACTTAAGTAAATACATACTCAAATATGCTTTCTGGAATCAGAATCTAAAGCAGATCTGGCATTCGATGGAGGAATGGCGGATATTTTGGGGCCACTGGAAGACACTGCCCCATCTCTCACTTCGTTGGTGCTATCACTGCAGTTTCTGCTTAAAACCAAAGGCTTATATAATGAACCTGAGGCTCGCTTTGTGGCTCTTCTTTAAAAAAATAAATGTTTGCAATAAACAGACCTATTAGGAGGCGTGGAAGCTTTACCACTTGTAGCCCTCTGGATTCTGAGCTTTGAGGCTCCTGTTGCTTCCGTTGAAATGATTTTGGAAAAAAAAAAGCACTTAAAATGGGAGATCTCTCCACTTAATGCACTTCACTAAAGGTTTTGAGGCACATGACTGACCTTGTCGCATATAATGGTTTCCAAAAGGATGCAATCCAAAGATCTTCTGTAAACTTGTTCAGTAGTTGCGCATTGTGTTTCCCGTTGAAAACTCATCACATCCCATAAGTTGACTTATGTCACATGTAAACTATAATATTGGAAATAAACTATTTACACTTTTTTCTGTGTTTTAAAATGCCTCTGAACATGAAAGAGGACCAAATACAATACAATACATAAAAAAAGAAAAAGAAATCCAGCTACCCAGACTTTGAACTGCTGCAGCTTTACATGGAGCTGTAAATTGCTGATGGGGTGAAATGTGTGGAGACGTACAGAACAAAATACAATCTACAATAAAATGTACAATAAGAGGTAGGCAGCTGTAATTAGGAAGAGGAAAAGACGAAGCAGTGTCTTTCAGTGTCGTAGTTTAAAGGTGAGGATGAGATTCAGAGGAGGGGGCGAGGATAGATACGAATTAACATTACAGTACGTCTATGTGTGCTTTACGTTTATTGTTTGTTTTATTTCTCTGCAAAGCGCAGTCTTAGCTGCTGCTGTGTTTGTGCGCTGCAAAAATCAAGAGCCAGCACGTCTCACGCAACCACACGTACATCCACATCGCATCCAGGACACACAGTCTCCCCAAAATACTTTAACCTTGGTTCTGTTGGACACAGTACAATGCAGCTGGTACACGACGAGTGTACATTTCATCGAAGAACATTACAAATTGATACTCGTCAACATAAGGCAAATAAGGTTTCAAATTAGCTGCCCTACCTGATCATCTAGGCCTAAGTAGAATGGCTGATGTAAATTACTGGATTTGGCCCTAGAAAATCATAACTGGGTTGCAGAAATAAAGGCAAAAGAAACGACTGACTCAGTCAGTCTAATACTGGCACAAGTGTGAGACTGGCACGATAAGTTAAAACAGAAAAGCACACAGAATGCCCATAAAATAGATGAAGGCCTGTCTTCAAAGCTGCACTGTGGTCATGCAAACTGGACCAAGGTTAGCCAGTCAGCCCCGTGGTAAAGCGAGTTATTAAGCCCAACAGCCCTCAGTTTTAAATCCCCCAGCCGCACAAACACACACACTCGCATACATACAGAGGTGGTCAAGTTTTGAGTGGAAAAGGTATGTAGGGGTGGGGGATCAGGGCGGAGAGGGAGAGGGGGCGGGGGGCAGACAGTTGAGTGCAACTATCGGAAGGGGGGCTCAGGCGTGTGAAGGGAGAGTTCGGGGCGGTGGAGGATGGCCTCCTTGCGCGTAGGCGGCGGCAACGGCGGCTCATACACCCTGGGCGCAGCCATGGCAGCTGCCACTGCGGCAGCAGCGGGGACCACTGGCCTGAGGGCTTCCAGCGTTGCGACTGGCTGAGCAGACATCGCGGGGACTCCTGGCATGCCAGCAATGGCTGCCACTGTGTTCGATGGGTAGGCATACTGGAACTGAGGGTACTGCTGCAACTGCTGGTAGTACTCGGCGTAGTACCTAGCCCAAAAAAAGGGTGAAAACCAAGAGGCATAGGTTGCATTAAGGAGAAGAGGACACAGGTAGCAGAGCAGACACAGACGGCTGAGGTCAAAGGCCCTGACATACTTCATCCGAAGTGCCGAAATCGGCTGTCATTGACATCGACGCGTGACAAAAACCGCGTCGTTTGTTCGCAAAGAGACATTCGCCTGCCGAACCCGACGACAGGCCTGGGTCGAACTATTAGACAAGTCTGTTCTTTAGGTAAGGTAAGGTAAGATAATTTTATTTACATAGCACATTTTCAGGAACAAGGCAATTCATAGTGCTTTACATGAGTTAGAGGAAATACAAACAAAATAACAAAAGAAAAGCAAGAGAATAAAAGTATAAAAAGTTTACAAAAAAAGACTTGTGTCATTGGCCAGAGGTTTGTTGCCATGTTTAATGCGGAAATTCGCTCAAACAGCGCTGTTTATGTACATTGGTACGATTCTTCACTAAGTAACTACTAGACTGGAAAACGGTTAATAACTCCTATGAGGAAATTATGCTGTAGTTGTTCAAGGAGGAGGCTGTCTGGAGAAAAGTGTGGCACTAGCTCCGTAGGAGTGAGACACTGAAGCGTGCGGGTTCTGCCCCCCAGGTGGTCGGTGCCGTTGTCTGAAAGGTGTGTGCGAATACGAAGGCGATGCAACCACATGACTGTCGACTGTTCGGCTTCGGATGAAGTATGCAGTCCTTTAATCATCAACGGTCATGTCCCACCTGGCCATCGACTCTTCCGGTGCCTCTACCGCCTCTTCTGCCGCACGGCCAGCTGGCGTCGGTAGCAAGGGTCTGCGTGGCTTGGCTCGCTGGTATATGAATGGCTTCATCACCGGGTCAGGCAGAAGTGGTGCCGACCTGCGTAAAGGACTGCGGTCTCGCTCTCCCGACTTGGCCACAGCGGCTGCCACAGCAGCTGTCTGCTGATCAGCCACAACCTGCTGGCCTTGGGCAAAGTAGTGAGCCTGCCTTGCAGCCTCAAACAGGGCTGAGGCTGGATCTGCTGCTCCCATGGCGCTGATGTGAGCGTAGGCTGGGGTGGCAGCACCATAAATCGCAGGAGCTACAGAATAAGCAGGGTTCACTGTAGCTGCTGCTGCTGGCATCTCTATTCCAGGAGCAGCTGCCAGGTACACAGGGTGGTTGGCTACAGTCGGGGTGTAAACCGGAGTTGTGTAAGCGGCAGCCGCCGCTGCGGCGGCGGCAGCCGCAGCTGGAGATGCAGCCACCTGACCATAGATATTGGGCGTCACTGAGCTGTACACCTGTGTAGTGCCTGATGTAAGAGTTGCCTGGCTCGCCACGGTCCCATAGAGCTGGTTGGCCACATTAGCACCATACACCTGGCTGGCCAGGGCGCCGTAGACAGCCGGATTCACCGGGTTTCCATCAGTACGTGTGCCAGTGGTGATTCCCGTGAGAGCTGCGTACGTGGGGTCAAAGGTGGACGTGTTGTAGACTGAATTGTGCACGCTTTGTTGAACTTGCAGAGGCAGGCCGGCGGCCGCGGCGGCAGCGGCTGCCAGGACTGCAGCCTGGCTCTGGTACTGCTCTAAAGACGGCTTGCCCACCGGACATTCTCCAGCATAATGGCCCTGCTTCCCACAGTTAACACATGGGATTTTCCCCGTGGGCGTCTGCTTGCTGGGTTGGACCTTGGATAGCTCTACAGACAGCGGCCGGCCCTTAAACGAAGTACCGTGCAAAGCCTCAATGGCCTGAAGAGCGTCTTCCTTGTTTTCCATGTGAACGAAGGCATAGCCTGCGGAAAACAATCATCGTTAGGCACAGCACAGGTGTTTGGGTTTATACTGCAAAGGAAAAGAAATATAAGTATTGTTTAAAAGATTACTACAAGAGCTGAGAATACATAAGTTTATAAATCCAATAAGTCAACATCTAAAAAAACATTACAGTACTAAAATGCCTAATTAGTAGTTTAACTTCAATAAAGAAACAAAGACTTGTTCTCTTCTCCTAAATACTTTTATCTCTCGCCTCTTTACAGTGCACATCTAAAAGGCCAAGTTCACTCCGACTGGTCAGATAATTGGTTTTAAATAATATAATACCAAGTCTAATTATATGTTAATGCTAAACTACCAAGGCTTTAAAGAAAATACTGTCTTGGAGATTTGAAGATTGAACAACAAATACGGTATCCTACCATAAAAACAGTACAGACTGACTTCTCTAGTCACCAAGATAAAGTTTATCTTCTTTTTACGTCAAACGACCACATACTGACAATCAACTAGAGCATTCCCTTCAAAGGCTGTCATGGTATTTTAATGCTATATTTGCTTCAAAATGACATGTTAGAAGCTCCAGGCAATCATAGGCAACCTGCAACTTATTACTTCATATACCATGAAATGAACATTAGGTCTTTGGAAGGGAGATCCAAACTTTCAAATTTATAAAATAATATTTTGACACATGAAGGAAAAGAAGAAATAAACTTTCAAAGGAGTCTTTTTAAACAAATCAAAATATTAACAACCAGACGTGGTACAACTACAAACGGACGGAAGAAAAACACCTACAAGGTATTTTGCTCACCTTTGACTTTGTCACACTCAAGGACTTTCCCGAATGTCTGGAACAGCTGCTTTAGGTCTTCAGTGGTGCACATCCCACTCAGATTACCCACAAACACCTTTGTGGAGTGCAACGGCCTCCCCCTCGACTCCTCCACCACCAAATTTCGGCCTCGAAACTCTCTCCCATTGAGGTCCCGAATGGCTCGATCGGCCGCCCCGTCGCCCTGCAGGTGGACAAAGGCGAACTGTCGCAGCACGCTGCAGCTGACCACCTGGCCGTAAGGTTCAAATATGGCTGACAGCTCTTCCTGGGTGGTGTCCAGAGCCAGGTTTCCCACGAAAAGCTTCACTGTGTGGCTCTTGTCCATAGCGCTGCAGAGAAATGGAGGGAGGACGTTACTGATGTTAGAAATAAAACGACTGGAATAAATTGCACAGCAACGGCTACGTCCTACAGACGCAAGTCCTACATTGTCTGCTGCTTTAGCACTTCTTCTACATGCGCACTGTGATTTTTAGGAAAGGATTTCAAAGTTAAGTTTCATAAAACCTCCGTTTTGGGTGTATTCAAGTGGACCAACAGTCTGGACAATAGAAAACAATGTTGAAGAGTCTAATTTCCCACATGGGCTCTATTGTTTTCAATGTGGGTGTTGGTCTGTTTGCGTCTTTAACATTTTGTACGTTGGTTTTGGTACACATATTGTACAAATGGTGCATGATTTTCTACAGTCTGCTATATGAAAATGAGACACGTGTCTCCAATAATACTAATACCTACCAGCAGGATGCTGCCAACAGTTCTGTTTTTATCAGGGTCTATATTTTGTTATTATTCAGACTCTCACAAAAGGGGATCAAAGCCATGATCAACTGAAGTCTGTGTAATATAAAATATATTTTAAAAAATCTACACCAAAAAGGAAATTATATGAGTTTTGAGCAGTTTATAATATTTTCCTCAATTATTCTGAATAAAAGACCTGAACAGGTAAATAAACAGATACGCATGGTTTAAGTAAAAGGGAATTAACTGATTAGCTAACAAGGTACAAAATGGCAGGAGTTGACGACCAAAACATGGTTTCCCGTTTCCCTTTTTCCATTAAACCAAAAATTTAAAAGGTAAAGAAATTGATAACAAATTTAAGGACTTATGACATCACAGAAAACATTTTTTGGATCATCAAATATTTAGTCTGTTGGTAAACGCACTTCAATGAAATGATAGCGTCCAAGATACTAAAGGTCACAGATTGTTGGAAGAAACACTATCCTAATCCAATGGCCTAATATTGCACAGCTCTATTCTTAGTAGTTATTTTCTAAAGTAAAAGGTAAAGCTGTTCTGTTTGTGAATAACAGCTGAGCTTAACAGAAATACAAGAAAAATGACTAATTGTTTTGTTCAATTGCAATTCAATTCAGAAGAGACTGTAGATCTGGTCCAAAAGCAGCCAAGGTCTACAAGCTAAGATCTTGTAAAGATCACATTTAGATCATTTTAAAACGAATCTTAATATTATTTAGTTCAGCTATCAACAATCAGAGGGAGCCATGAGGCCGTTTGGGAAAATTATTACCCACTTCAGATGTCAATGTCTTTTTTCCCTTTCTTTTTTTTTTCCAAATACACGAAAAAATATTCAAAGTGGAGAACCTGCACCCTAGGTCTCACTACGAGTATTAAACTAAGCTGGAAGACTGACTAACTCTTAAATGAACATCTTTGATGATCCAATCAGATTAACTTAAATGTTTGGCATAAATCTGAAAAATTAACATATGGTGTCTCCCTTTTAGCAACAAATGATAAAACCAAATGGATGCAGGATTAATATTCAAATTTATAAAATAAAAACAGAACCACATAGACCATATACATACCTTTGGAAGTCCCACAGATACGGAGTCAAATTAGATACAATAAAGCTGGGGAGATTTTCTTTTTGTTTTTCAAAAGAGATCTGATTTGAAAGATGTAATGTAAGCTGGTCTCTTTATTTAAAAGCAGACTGATCAGCCCCACAGCTATGAGTCACACTTATCCACTGAAGACAGACAGGCAAACAGAGTGGCTGGAGTTCAGGAAGGCCAGTGTTTATCAAGTCTGCCTGGATTCACAGTAATAACCACTTTTATGCCACCAAATTGTGATTATGCTTTAAACGTCGTCTTTAATGTACAAAACCCCAATTTATACCAAAACAGATGGCTAAACAGGCCCATTTTCTTCTCCCCCCCTTTTTTTCCCCTTCACTCCAAACAACCTTTAACGGTTGGCTGTAAATCAAAGGGCAAAGCGGAACATGAAACCAGAGGGGAACATTTCTATGTTCTGGTTTCGTCTCTAGTAAGTTACTACTTGAAGAAATACACGTCTTCCTCCAAGCGAAAGCGCATTTTCCCTCCGTGTTCGGACTGCATGAGTCAGGCAGAATGGCTGCTGCATTAACACTGGCTTTCATTGTGGAATAACTGTGCGAATCTGGTTCCCGGTGACGCAGCACGACGCTGAGTAAACACATTTTCACTGCTGCCGTCATTATTCGGCGCAACAAAAGCAAAAAAAAAGGACTTGAAAACGACACATGTCGAGTTTGTTAGCTGGCTCGAGCGCCTCGTTGTCGACATTTCCTTGTGAATGGAGAGCAGCGGGGATGCTGCTGGGTTTGCCTGAAGCTAAAACAGGCGTTAAAAAAGGTCAACGCAAATAACGCGTTCCCGTACATTTAGCCCACCTCACATAACAACGAAAGCTGAATAAACGCCTAACATTAGCTGGGGCCTTTCTAAAATATATCAGCGTAGTCTAGAACAATCGCATTTTTTCCGCACAGGAGCGCGTGCGTTGCAGCACGAGAGAAGCTTCCTCAGCGACAACACGGGCCAGTAAAAAGTCTTGTTCCCAAACCGGCATTTCCGATTAAAACACGTTATTCTTTGACACCGTTCGGGTTCGATTACCGCCCGCGGGGGTTTGTGTGAGGATAAAACAACAGAAAAATGCCGTTAAAACCGAAGGAACTACCATCTTACCTTAGCGGTGCCGTGTTTCAAAATGGTAGCGTCTGCTTCCGTTTGAACGTCGGGCATAGTGCTGGAGAGGCTGCAGAGGGGGGAGGGAGGGGGGAGGAGGGAGGCTGCAGAGGGGGGAGAATATTCATTTGTATTCATACAAATTTCATTTGTACTCATACAAATTTTTACAGCATTGAGTTTATTCATACAAGAAATACATACATATGTATTCATTCATACAAATGAATTTTACTGCTGCACCCGGAGGATGCTGAATCCTCATGAAATAACCCAAGAACACACACACACACACACACACACACACACACACACACACACACACACACACACACACACACACACACACACACAC